>NW_019104585.1:575966-594349 GCF_001995035.1 Momordica charantia
TGTTTTTGTTTTTATTAGTTTTCTTTTCATTTGTTTTAAAACCAAACCAACCCAAACTAAAAGCCCAACATCACCAAGCCCAAAAGAAGAAAAAAAAAACTCATCCCAACCTAAGATAAAACCAATCACACGGAATCCGATATATATAAATTTAATTTAAAATTAAATGAAAATCTCCTGATTCGAGACTAACTAACCTGAGGGACTCGGGGCGTTACATAAGATTTTACGAATAGCAAAAACGATCCGCGTTAATATTAGGGAAATCAACTGTATCTAATAAAAAATAAATGAAATTAAAATAATTATCTTAAATCTAATTTAAAATCGGTAATTAGAATTTGAAAGTAGATTTAAAATTTTTTTGATAAGACTGTGTTGAGGTAGATTTTGAAATTTACCCATCTAAAATAGAAGATTTCCAAATAAAAGAGTAAATATAAATAGGGAATCAACTTATCTTTATTTGATTTTTTAACAAATTAGGATTTGACCCCAATCATCTCTTTCTTTGACGCGTCCTTCACGTTGCCGCCCCCAATCATCCCTTTCTTTCATGCGCCCTTGTCGCCCCCATCCATCTCCGCCGCCCTCTCTGCTTCTCGCTTCGCTGCCGCGTCGCCCAACCTGTCGTCGCATAGCCCAACCTGCGGCTGCGCTGTCTAGACCACCGCTGCACCATACCATCCGAACCCAGATCCGGTCGTTCCGCCCGACACAGATCCGGCCCTCCCCGCCTTTGCACCATCTGTACGGGCCAAGATCTGGGTGTCCCACCGCTGTGTTGCACTATCCGAACCAAATTCGGCTATCCCGCCAGATACCAGAATCGGCCCACCACTCCAATTGTTTAAGGAAGGTAAAATCTTTGTTCTGATTTTGCATAGAAAACTTAGTTTAAAAAGATATTTTTTGTCTTCCTAAATTTCAAGTGTATTTTTAAAAATATATAAATGTGGGACCTACCACATGAGCGTGTTATTAATAACCAAATTTGAGGAGTATATCTGTTTAACTCCAACAAACTTACGGTAAAACTTCGATGAGGAATATCTTGACGATCGAGTGAACAATTAAAGGCAAGACGTTGAAGAGAAACGTGCATAATCACTTTAGACAGTGAATAAGAGGTATAGATGCAACATGTTATACATGGCTTGTTTGTTTTTTAAGAAAACTTCACCCAGGGAGAGACTCCAATGAATAATAGAGAATGTGATAATGTCCAGGCAAAGAAAAGTAAGAAATTGAATGAGATCAGCAAAAAGAAGGGTGGGGGAGACTTAGTCGGAGGTAAGACAAAGCATACTAAAGTTGACCCTAAAAGGAATTTGGGTTCATGTAAGGAATCTACCAAGAACGTAAGAACTCAAGGGATTTTTGTGTTGAATAGTAAAATTTACAAATTAGATTCAGTAAGCTAATCCTACTTTTATGTTTCAGGAAAAAAGAAAGGGTCTCAAGATAGTTGAGGAAGGAGCGCGTTGTTAGTGAGGTAATTATTGGGATATATATGTACAAGCTTTCTATTTATGATATTTTAGTTGTAGAGTAGTACATATATGTATTGACTTTCGTATTTGGTTGCTTCTTGAATTGATTTATACATCTCTTGACTTTCATGTTTTGTTAATTGTTGAATTATTGGTACATACATATATAGACGTTATACTTATTAGGATATACATGTACTAGTTTTATATTCATGATATTTTAGTTGTACARCAGCACATAGATGTATTCACTTTCGTATTTGGTTGTTTCTTGAATTGATACATTTATCTATTGACTTTCATGTTTTGTTAATTGTTGAATTATTAGTACATACATATATAGACGTTATAATTATTAGGATATTCATGTACTAGCTTTATATTCAAGATATTTTAGTTGTACAACATCACATAGATGTATTCACTTTCGTATTGTTTCTTGAATTGATACATTTATCTATTGACTTTCATGTWTTGTTAATTGTTGAATTATTAGTACATACATATATAGACGTTTTAATTTTGATGATTGAGTTGCATTGTGATTTATACGTGTATTGTATTCTAATGTTGGTTTTTCATCAACTGATATATACATTTACTGACTATATAATATTGATAATTCTTCTAATATCTGAGAGATGTTGAAATTGTTGAACCCATTTTTTTCATTCCATGTACCACCATATAGAATTATGATTACTACATTCATCGTTGTTGCAAAGAAAACAGAAGGAGCTTAAAAGAATAAGATACAATAGAATGACATAAAGATGAGATTGAGACTTTGGAATACTGGTAATACGTTTAAATTAACTAAAATTCCTAATCAAAGAATTAAAATAATTAAGTTAAAATCCCTTGAAGGTAGGAAACAAAATTTGAATTTAAAAGAAAGTTTGTTGGGGTGGTTAAATACTTGGAAATTTGAAAAAACATAGGAAGGACGTACGGAGAAAACTAAGAAATGTAAAATTCCAAATATATCCTTTAGCCATTTTTGCAAAATTATAAACAAATGGACATTTTCTCGAGTGAGTTGAAAAATTGAGCCACTTGCTTAAAATTCCCTAATTAATTTGTATCATTACAGCTCACAATTTGGGAAATTTCAGTGGATGCCCATTTTTAGAAGGCCCATTTGAAAAATGTCTAGTTTTAGGAAATCAAATTTTCTATACTTTTACTTCTGTCACTCATAGGTAAAATTATTTATCTTACCCTTCCTCAAATCATCTTCTTCTCTCTCTTATGATTCTTCCTCTCTCTTTGCATCTCTAATTTCTCTATTGCAAATTCCTTTAGTTGAAATCTTCTAAGAAAATGACATCGTCTCTTCCTTCTCTTCATAAATTACTACTTCTCTTCTAAAATCGATCTAAGTCATTGGAAGAAACTTCCAATCGATGCATAAAGGCATAGAAAACGAGCAAAATATTCTAAGAGACTTTACCATATATACGTATATATATATATATTTTTCAGATTTTGTTTTAGGAAGTTACGATCCACTGTGATATAAAAAATTTCAAAATTTCAAAATGTCTGAAATTGAAATTGTTAAGACATTCGAGCAATGTGATGGCTTCCAGAAGGCGTATAAAGGTAGGGAGCAAGAGCAATAAGGAGAAAAGGAGAGCGAGACCAAAACGATCAAAAGCGTTGGAGAAAATGAGAGAGAAGAAAGAAGCTAAAGCAAGAACAAAGGTGCAAGAGCAAGGGAAAACAATGAGTGAGAGCGGAGGAGACTACGAAAGCATGAGGGAGAGATTGCACGAGATTACCAAAGCTACTTAAATCGACAGAGTCATAGACAAAGTATTGCTTATAGTGAAGAATGGGAGACCTTCGAACTTATCTTTTCTTATTCTTGCATGTTTCATGATTTTTGTGAACCCAAAGTGTAATGCCTCAGGCCCAAGATCCAGATTTGGCTCTAATCGCCCCAGCATTTCTCTACATCTCATGTGACCTGACTACGCCATTGTCTAGTTTTAAGCTACTTAGAGGAGTGTAGACTATCCCTACAAACCAACACGAGTCTTTTCAGGATGCTTTGTCATCACTCACATGCTTACTAGTAAAGCAAATAGGAGGTCACTCAACCGAAGATTGCTCTAAGTCAAGTACGCTTATCTTTGGAGTTCTTATAATTGAGTTATCGAAAAAGAAAGGGCACCTTGTTAGTATAAGTAATGACTATCAATTTTTTTAAGGCTTTCTTGATCATTCTCTCATGATCTCAGAATCTCTCTCATTCGAATGTTGTATCGGTTCATTCATGTACCCCTCCTCTATACTCAGACGTCACACGAGGTCATGTTATTTATCATAATCTTTGTAATATGTTGCATTCTCCACTAGGATTAGGTCAATTGTACGAGTTTTTTATATTTGAAACTCGGGTACTGGTCTTTGAGTTTTTTATGTCGCTTTTTAAAAATATCTAAACTAGAGAGATTTGCGTAGAGAAATTAGAGGTGTAGAAAAGGAGGAATAGAGGGGAAATAGCGAGAGGGAAAGGGAGAGAGAGAAGAAGAAAATTTGAGGAAGGGTAAGATAAGTAATTTCATATAAGCAAACGATAGAAAACTTGAGTTTGAAAAAGCTGCACATTCACTACTACAATTAGAAGTTTTCATGATGCTAGTGAATAGTACAAATGTTGAAAATTAAAAAAAAGTCACAAAGGGTTAAAAAAAACGTGTTTTTGGCAGAAAAACGGAGTTTTCTGGATTTTTACTTTTCGTGACATTTAAAAGTTGGAAAATTTTTTTTTTGTGACGTTTAAAGGCGAGGCACACCTTTGTTAGGAAAAAAGTGGAATTTTCCGGATTTTTTGACTTTTCGTGACGTTTTTTTAACCGTAAAAAAAAGTTTGAATAAAATATGTTTTCAGTAACGTTTAAAAAATGTCACGAAAGGGAGAGGTGCATTTTTTTGCTGCATGATTTTTAACTTTTCGTGACATTTAAAAACATCACGAAAAGGTGAGGCGCGTCGTCTGCGGGAAAATATGAAGTTTTCCAATTTTTTTTTTTTTTGCTTTTTAGGGTGGAGCAAGTTTTTTGGTGGGAAAACATGAAGACTTACAAGTTTGCTATCATTTGTGACATTCTTCAAACATCATGAAATGATGAGCCATGTTTTTTGGCATGAAAATTTGTCTCTATTTATGTTCATATTTTTTGTCGATTTATGACATTTGTAAACGTCATGAAAAGTGAATATGTAATTTATAATTTTCATTCTATTTAAAAAATGTTATAAAATATTGAACGCATTTTTGGAGTTAAACAATAGATATTCATAGATGCGGATTTTTTTTGTACTTTACCATGATTTTTTAACGTCATGAAAAGTCATAAAATTTTTGGATTTCATGAAACTTAAAAAACATAGCGAAATGTTTTACGCATTTATTTTCCATTGTTGAAATACTCTATTTCTTTATTTAGATTTTCTTGTTTGTGGATTTTGTGGGTTTTTTTTTTAATTTTTTGTTATGTGGTTATTATGAATTTTTGTTGATTTTTTTAGATTCAAATCGATCCCATATGTTTGCCGCACCTATAATGTCATATGTTTTGAAGGGAAACTACTGTTTCATCAAGAGTTTGACCAAGTCCGTGAAGGTAAAAAATGACCAAGCGATTCTTTGGATGAGCTGAGGCGAATGTAAGTGAAGGAGCTACTAAATAGAGTAAGGGAGTCTGACACTCAAGCCAGTAGTTGGTTGATCTATACTTGAGAGAGAATATAGTCTCGTGTACTTGAAATGAGGTAGAAGGTCTCAATTCAAATGTTCCTACCCAAAATGGGAATTCACTCAAATTTCACTTACCATTTGTAGGTCCATAAGATCAGCTATGATAGATTCATTAAATATTAAACGGAATAATGCATTAATGTATTAGTCCATTTTGAGAGAAAATAAAATTATTTATCCTATTCCAAAGTAAAACCCCAAATCACAAGGTGAGACACATTGATAATAAGGAAAGTAGGATTGTAATATACTAATTACAACTGATATATAAAAAAAAAACAATTGATAAATATTTACAATGATTACTCACTTAAAAAAATACACAAAACCAATTCCTTGAGGCTTGGTTTGAAGACCTTCCATTGTTAGCTTTTCTATCAACTTGTCAAATTGCATTTTTGGAAGAATTTAAATCTGAGACATTAGCGATAGCGATTTGTATTGTTGTTGGTAGGTAGGGCATACATATCACTCTTGCACTAATCTTCTCTTTTATGAAGTGTTTATCGACCTTAATATGTTTTGTCCTATCGTTTAGAATTAGATTATGAGCTATAGAAATGTTAACATTGTTGTCCCAATAAATATGAATAGATGCCTTCGGAGAGTACTTCAACTCTTTTAGTAACCTTTTTATCCATATACCATCACAAATATCACAAAATAAAATCTTAAAGTCTTCTATATTAAGCATTACTACCACCACATTTTGTTTTTTATTTGCTAGGTAACCCTCCAACAAATTAGGACTAGTAGCCGAATGTTGATAGTCTATCTATAGTACTACCAGACCAATCAACATCACTATAAACTCCAACCTTCAAGTGGGCATGCTTTTTTAACAGGATACCTTTGCCTAGAGTTTCTTTCAAATACCTCAAGATTTCGTGAACAACTTCAAAGTGAGTTAAATGAGGATAATTGACTAACCTTGTTTTCAAGAGTAAAAAGGGGTTAATCTATATTAATTTAGGTTTCTTTCAGGTTATAAATGCATTCAAAGGTTGTGTTTCGGGTTAAAATGATGCATAATCATAAAATTATACTTTATATTCATATACATCAGCACATTTTAGCAATTTGACTCAAAATACTTAGAAATGTCCATGTTCTTCACTAAAAATAGGGTAATGCGCCTAACGCACCTATGAATATCTGAGATGTTTTAATGAAACGTGAGTTTCGAGTGCCTTTTGACCATTTCTTCTGTAGCAATTAGTTGAGTCAACCGTGAAGAGAGTTATTTCGTTCACAATGGACCAGTCAAAGTGGCACCAAATTAGAAGGAATCCGTTGAAGTTCTCAACCTCCCAACCATATCCAATTAATCTATAAATGCAACGACCCATTTACTCTGAAATCCATCGATTTTTAGCTTAGTTTAGTAACCCTAGATTGAATTCGTCGTATTAAGTTCTTTTCAGTTTTGTTTTGATTCAAAACTTGGTTTTAGTTTAATCTTTGTTATTTATAGCTTTCCTTCATTGAAATTCTTTCTGCAAACATTTCATTTCTTCAATCAAAGCAATCAAGTATGCTCTTATACTCCACTTCTTCCTTAATTGCGTTTTCATTTACTTCAAGGATCTTTCTGAACAACACATTTGTGTGGATTTGAACAAGATTCTAACTCTTCTAAACTTGAAAGAGCAATGATAAAGTTCAATTAAGTTCCAATTGATCCTTGTCATTAGAGCTTGAAGTTAGTTCTTCGAAAATCCAGCATGAGTTGAATTCTTATCCTACCGAGGCTTTTTTACATAATAGCAAGGGTGCAAGGCATTCTATCCTATATTGTCATTTGGATTCACCTTTTAAGTTAATACTTAATTTGGCCAATTAAGAGAGCTAACTAATCTTACTTAATTTCTGAAGAATGTTAAATTAGATAACCTAAAACTCAAATGAATAACTAAGGAAAAGGTAGCTTTAGAAATAAACTACTATGAATATGGGCAATTTTTATGCTTTACCCATATATGCGTACTTTCGATGCTGGGATAACACTTTCAATTTTTGTTTAGGTGGTTCATCAATAAAAGGTGTCATGTGCTTGAAAGCTTTTCCTTTTATATCTAGGGATTTAAACAAATTTTATGCATTCTCTCTTCTTGTCCTTCACTTCTTAGATATAATATTTGAGCATCATTATCACTATATTCGTCATTTTTTTATTGAACACTCTTCATCAAGTTGCTCCAGCCACACCTCTTTCCTTAATTCATCGTTTGGCATGCCATATATGCTACTGATGGCAAAAMATTTTTCGAAGTCAGCAGGGCATTTCATGGCATCAAACACAGAAAAAGTTATCTCTTGATCTTGCACTCTGCRGTCACCTCGCCTTTATGCATATCAACTAATGCCTTACCTGTGGCYAAGAAGGGTCTTCCTAGAATAATAGGAACTTCTTTGCTAGCTTTAGAAAAAATAGGTTGAGACAAAAGTAGTTGAAAATTGAGGAGGGTGAAAAGAGAAACGAGAGAAAAATGTTGATGAGAAAAATGGTCCAGTTACGAGAGTTTATGAGGTAATCGAATGAAGTTGCTTTTTAACAGGTGCATGTACCAAGTTTTTGTTTTGAATTATTGCAGGAACTTAACATGCTTATTGAAAAGCAAGATTCMATGGTTGCTTTTAAAATTCACCAATACTATTGCCATGTGAAGTACGTGGCCAAGGTTTTATATAAGATGCATCATTTCAACTTCACTTCCAAATACATCCATGACTAAAAGTCCAAAGTAAAGGTGGATCCRAGAAGAGCAAGATCATGGGACGCACATGACTTCAAATTTTCTTTACAAGAAGATCCGTTAGATTCGAGGATGAATCCTTTATAAGAAGAGGAGAATGATCTCTAAGCAAAGTGAAACACAMATTAATAAGGTTAAAAATGGCTTAATGTGGTCTTTAATTAAGTAGGTATAAGCCTTTTAATTTTATAGTCTTTTCATTTTCATGTAGGTTATGTGTCTTTTTATTTTCTTGAGACTTACATGCCTTTTCATCTTAAAGTCCTTTAATTTCTAGTAAGTTACAAGTCCACTCACTTGCTCGAGGACTCTTCATATGGTTGGCTAAGTGACTATATAAAGTCATTAAGATGTAATGAAATGAGCCTTTGAGCCTTTCTTTTAGGCAAGAGCTAATTAATTTTGCAATCTTGTGATAGTTTGCATGTTTAAGATCATTCAAGTGAGAYTTGATCTATCTTGCTTGTTGATCAAATATCTCAAGGCATAAAAACTCGTTCCTTGTTTGAGATCTAAATCACTCCACAAGCAAAATAGATYAAGTCTCATTTGAATGATCCTAAACATGCAAAATATCACATGATTGCAAAATTCATTAGCTCTTGCCTAAAAGAAAGGCTCAAAGGCTCATTTCGTTACATCTTRATTCTATATTCTGATTCTACAAAGGCCAGAAGCATGACTTTATATAGCCACTTAGCCAACCATATTAAAAAGTCTTCAAGCAAATGAAAGGACTTATAACTTACTAAAAATTAAAGGACTTTAAAATGAAAAGACATGTAACTCTCAAGAAAATGAAAAGATACATAACCTACAGGAAAATGAAAAGAGTATGAGATTAAAAGGCATATACCTACTTAATTAAAGACCACATTCAGCCATTTTTACCCTTATTAATGTGCATTTCACTTGGTCTAGGGAGATTAATATCAATGGTTGTAACTACTTCTTTACTATTCTGTCCCCAGGGGACGCTCCAGTATTGCACCTTTGTCTTTCAACTACTGTCAAATCTTCTAAAGCTTGTTCTTTCTGAGTTTCTTCTAGAACTCCCTATTCTTCCACTACCCCGATGGCATTGKGATGAGTTGGTGGCAATGCCTTGCCACTTCTCAAGGTGAGAGTTTTGCATTGCTCCTTTCCAAGTCTCTTAGGATGCTCAGTTTCACTAGGTGGTGTCCCATGAGGTATGCTCATTAACYCTGTTGCAATCTAACCCATATGCACTTCTAAATTCCTCAATGATGCACTTGGCTCTAAACTAAGATAGCTTGATTTTGAATGTATGCTTTAATTAGCATCTTCAAAGAATTCGATGAATTTGCAGATTGCTTAGTAGGTTGATGTTGCTCAGGTCTGGAAAATCCTGGGGAAAATTTAATTATTGGAATACTGGAGCATTAGATTGTCCWGATTGACATTGTCTATATTGGTTTCCTCCCYATCCAAAATTTGGGTGTTGCCCCCACCATGGGTTGTATGTGTTGGAGTAGGGATTATTCTGATTCGTTGGATTCCCTGGACAGAGATCAAAGTGGTGCTCTCCTTCATAGTAAGAATATGAAATTGCCTGGGCACTACTAACTTCCGCTCTGGCATTAGACGTCCCAGTAGTAGACACATTCTTCATCATCATGTCCGCTAGATTTGAGATCTTCATGTTGATCAAAGTTAGCACGTCATCATCATGAAAGAGTTGCTTACCTCCAAAAAATATCTCAAATGAAGGTGAGGATTTTCAGAAGCTTGTCCCCCAAACTTCCCTACAATGTGAAATATCTGCAACATSACAGGTTTAAATTCAAATCTTTTAACTCGATCTCTGGTTCTACTATAACTAGATTAAAATCATAAAATTCAGGAGCAACGTATGCTTAAATTTCTCTATCCCTGTCATCTGCTAACAGGATAACATTTAGAGGATGAGCTGTTGTTGCCCAAGCAACCTCTTCCTCATGTATTTCCTCCACTACCRCATTCGGTGCTATGGATTTGAATTGTGATTCATCTCTTATTGYTGTTGTCTTCTCTGCTCGTTTCTTCTCCTATGGAAAATTCTSTCATTCTTGTTATCAAGCAGATATTCCAGCCCTTGGAATTATTACATCACCTACAAGGTAACCAAAATATGGGTGAGAAAATCTTTATGCGYCGTATTCTTAAGTCAAAAAATAAAGTGAAAATAAATAGTCCMTAGAAATGGCATTAAAAACTTGATGCTCACACAACCACGCAAATCCAAGTGTAAACGTACACTAAAATGCCAGTTGTAGTAATAAAAAAAGGACTGTATCCACAGAGACTGTTATTAACACTTCAGAATACATTCAAGAATACAAAAAGTACCAAACCACAACAATAGTTGTGATTTTTAACTAAAAGTAGCAATTAACAAAACTAAGAATAAACGTAACTAGAAATAAAATGTTGAAAACAAACGAAGTTATGACAAATGATGTGGTCACAAGGGAAGGTAGTAATAAAAAGGGAACAGGGAAGGTTGGTTGTTCTTTTGCTCTCTRTTAACACCCAATGCTCTAGCAACAACGTCTTGTTGTAGCCAAAACTGACGTGGTTTCCTTCCGAAACACCCATATTATGATTTCCACAACTTTCGTTGCTTAATCAAATAGTCAAAACAGTTTCTAAGTAATGTTAGATGAATCTTATTCCTAATYATTCACACTGTAACTACAAATGTAAATCTAATATCAAATAGAGCCAMACATGCATCTTATAAAATCATAAGAAAGCAAGTAATTCAAGAATGATGGCCAACATTCCAGAAAAATAAGAAAGACAATACAACTCTATTTGATAGTAAGAACGTCAATACTATAGTATTAAATGTTCACAACAAAAGAGTACAACCTCCTAAAAAATGAGTTTAGCTCATAGTGGATGAGAAAGAAAAAATAATAAAGAAAGAATTACAACCCATTTCCATGGAATTTTAGAACCTGGTGGAATATCCTTCAGCCTTCTCCCGAAAACCAGTAGCTCTTCCTCTGTTTTTGTGTGTCACCTCCAAGAATACAGATTTYTCCAATTTTGCTGTTTTCATGGTCTTTTACTCCCTTGGGATCGATTCCGTTTGGGGATTGATGATGAGGCATGCCCCATCTTCTTGCTTTTATAACTACCCAAATATTATGGTAAAACCCAATAAAACGCATGTGGTATGGACATCAGTAAAAATCCCGAGTAAAACGAGTTACTGCGCTGCCCAATAATTTCTGCAACGAGCCTCTAGCATCGGGGGCTCTAGTATGTGAAAGTCCTAGCTACTCCTATTTCCAATACTTCCAGGTTCTTCAAAATCAACCCAAAAACAGTAGAGGTAAGCTATAGTTTTTCCATAATTAATAAAGTAAGGAATTATRTATGACTTTTCCATTTCTCATTTAATTCCTCATTTTGGTGAGTTTTTAAAGCTATGACTCTCTCATTTGCACTCAGTACGTTTAGCCCAATATAATACCAAAATAACTCTYTTTTGGAGAGTTATCAATAGCCTCATCTTTATTAAGGCATGCGTAGYTGAATGTTGCTTGTTGAAGATGATTTTGAATTTTTATGTAGAAGCTTCAGGTCAGTGTGTCAATTTTTATAAGTCGGTGGTTTGTTTCTACCCTAACATTAAAGGAGACAAGAAGTTTGATCTCCAATCTCTTTTSTGTGTGCGTTTGGTAGAGGGTTTGGGTTCCTATTTGGGACTTCCTTCAGTCTTGACCAGGAAAAGATCATAGGATAGGAGGTTTCTTAAGGACGAGGTAMRCATTACAAGGGACATGGAAGAGACAATTATTCTCTCAGGGGAATGTATTGGCTTTTGRCCCTTAATTTYTAATTAATTAAAGTTTAGATGGTAGCAGACCTAATTTAATTTATTGAAAATTTTAGTTTTTTAAGTGTCCACAGCACAAAGCTTAAGAGAACAATTCCAACGATTTTTGAATTACCAAAATCTGAGCTCAAACGAAAAAGTTATGGTCAAAAGAAGTTCAAAGAAAAAAATACACGTGGCRGATGATGTGACAGAGGATAATTTCGATAGACCAAGAAAGAGATGACATTTGGAAAGTGTGATTTTTTTGTAAAAAAAAAAAGAGAGAAAAGAAAAAGAAAGAAAAGAAAAGAAAGAAATTAAAAGAGAGAGAGAAAGAGAGAGAAGGAGTCGCTGGTCTTTAAAAAATAGAAAATATCAAATCAAATTGGAAARAGCAAAAAAAGGGAGGAAGATGTAAGTTAGAGAAAATGAGAGTGGATGCCGAGAAAATAGAGCAAGAGAGTAAAAATATTTTGAGCTGATTTGAGCTTGCTCCTCTTGTAGRCTTTCSTCATGCACTCAGTGATCAATCATTTCWATATCATTCTCCCATTCTTCGAAAAGATTCGTCCTCGAATCTAAAGGATCTCCTTGCATGGCAAATTTGAAGTCATGTGAATTTCATGGCCTTGTACTACTTGGATCCCCATCCGCTTTGAATTTCTTATCTTGRATGTGGTAGGAAGTGAAGTTGGAATGATGCTTCTTGTGCAACCTCTTGGACTCATATGTCCCATGTGAACGAAATTGACTCTTTTTAAAAGCAACTCTTGACTTTTGATTTTCAATAAGCARTTTAACCTCCTGAAAGAATTCAGAAGAAAATCTTGGTACACTTGGGTTAAGTGCACCCGTTATAAAGCAACTTCGTTCTTTTACAAGCTCATGTATATGTCGTTTTGAAAACAAAATAATACTAGCGAACTCTTGTAATCAGTCTGATCCCTTTTTCTCATCAACATTTTTCTCTTGTTTGTCACTTTTTTCACCGTCCTTTGTTTCTACTACTTTTGTCTCCACCTATTTCTCAGAGCATAACTCATTACAATCTTCGGTTGTCTTCTCATCAAACATAACAACCTCATAATTTGAATCTTCCTTTTGAGCATCACACATAACAATCTCATCATTTGAATCTTCCTCTTTGACATCATACATAACGACTTCAACATTGTTCGAATTATCCTTTTGGAGGTTTGGTTGTTCTCTCTCATTTTGCATTGATTTGTCATCCTCTTAAGGCTCGGGAAAATCTTCCTCCCTTTGAATGAATTGTGCAGCTTGTCTCTCATTGGCTTGGTYCTCAATTTTAATTCTTGATTTAACGTTGAAATGTACTCCATGGATTTGCGCATTTCARCAAAATCATCTCTCATAGACTTCCAAAATGGGTCCTCACTAACGTGATTCTCATGATGTCTTCGCCTTTGTTGAAACATTCTGACTTCTAATAACTCAAACTTTAGCAAGTCTTTATAGTATTCTTATGAGAATCATGCAAGAACATTTCAATATAGCATAGGATGTGAAAAGTCACAAAATCTAAAAYTTAGGAAACAAATACAGAAACTTTTTCTAATAAGGAAAATGGAATGGAAAAGAAAGAGATACGAGTGAAATAGTGTGAATCAAAAGAAGATGAAGAGTCACTTTTTTTTCCCTTGAAAACAAACTTTTTTTTTCCAGCAAGTATGATAAAAGATGAATCAAATATGAGAAGATGAAAAGTCAAGCAAGATGAAATTAGATGTAACGATTGAATGAAGAAAGAAAGAAAGATGAAGAACTAAGGAAAGMGAATAAGATATAATCTGTTTAGAGCCAAAGCTCTGATACCAAATGATAAAGGAACTATCTCAATYATGCATGAGAACTCCCCTATTCAAAGTGAACYCCCACAACAATAACAAGAATAACCCCAATAAAAAGATGATGAACCAACCCCAAGAAAGCTAAACAGATTTATACTTGGTAAGATGATCAAAGATCAAGAAGAAAAGAGAACTTGTTCCTATCTTCAAGATTTCGAGCTCTCCACAACCTAATTGATCAAAYTAGATTGAAAGTTCTAAACATGCATTCTAAACACAAGAATACAAAGAAAGCTTAAAGCTTGAAAGAGATTAAACTCAATCTGAAATTTTCATTCATCCAATTTTGTGTTTGAAAAGCAAATGTACATCCCTATTTATAGTAATTGAAAACACGCAATGAAAAGACACAACCCTTGGCCTAAATAGTTCAAATACAGCCACCACCCCTTCAAATCCATTCATAAACCCTTTTAGATGCAAATATATGGATTTGAAAAATACAAAATAAATTAAATATATGGATGAATCTGGATATTTAGATTCATGAAGTTTCTTAGATGACAAGATATCTTTCCAAGCTTGAAGGGATGCAACTCTTAACCAAATGTGAGCACCTTAGCTTGGAAGTGACCATTCAAYCCTTCTTGTAGTCTTCTAGCTCTAGCTCTAGCTCTTGTGATTGGACCTTGTGGCATAATGATTGGCTCATGATTGGGTTCACTTTGAGCATAAGCTTCATTTGAGCTGATTTGAGCTTGCTCCTCTTGTAGGCTTTCCTCGTGCACTTCGTGATCACTAATTTCTATATCAGTAACCCTTGGTGGAGTTAGGAGTGTTTCGTTTATATTATATTATATTATATATACACATATATATGAGAGACAACTTGAGATATGCAAAAAAAAAATTAGCAAAATAAGTAAAATAGCAACCATGTTTTGGTTTTTCAAATATAGCACTTTTTTTTCAAAAAAAAGAAAGAAAAAAAAAACGGAGGCCCACATATTAWATGACAACTTTGTCCTGCAGGCCCAGACCCAAGCACAAGAAACCAAAAACTAAGCCCAAAATTCGGAACCCAGAAAACCATACATTTCGATTTCTCTACGATTTCCACTTATATATATGTCTAATATATAATTTATATCCTTTTAATTTACCACTTATATACAACTAATATACTATCGATATAACTATGATATCTACTGATTTTAACTTATTATATGATTTACCACTGATATAACACTGATATATTTGTGATATATACTTGATATGTATCTGATTTACCACTTGTATACCTATAATATAACCATGATATCTTCTTATATAACTTCTTATATGATTATATGATTTACTATTGATTGATTTACCACTAATATAACCCTAATATAAGACTAATATATATATTTGAAATACATCTAATATACAATTGATTTACTTTTGATATAACTATGATATCTACTGATATAACTTTTGATGTGATTATATGATTTACCATTGATTGGTCTACTGATACAACTTCTGATATGAGATTTACTACTAATATAGTACTGATATATGTCTGATATATGATTTATCATTGGATACCATTGATATATGTTTGATATGTACTTGATATACCTCCAATTTACCAGTGATATACTTCTGATGTAACTATGATATATGTGTATTGATATATATACCTCTGATATGATTATATGATGTTCGACGAAAAAAAWTTTGTTTTTGAGATMGAAGTTTTGGTTCAAAATGAACATTTGATGTAACTACATGTTGTTGGTATATATAACATGTGACTGTTTGGAATTATTGGTATATACAACTGATATACCACTTATATAACTTTCTTAATGGTTATATGATTTATCATTTATTGATTTATCACTGATGTAGTCATGATATATGTCAGATATAATACTAATGTACCTAAAATATATCTTATATTTAGTATATGTGATATACTACTGATATGAGGTTTGATATATTTAAAATATAAATGTATGATCTACATTTGATATACTACTAATATRAGTTTCTGATATATTTGCAATATGTATGTCTAGAAAGGATAATTTGGGAATACTGAAATATTCAAAATCAGAAATCTAAAAAATTTGCTATATTTGAAAATGTAAAAAACAGCTGCTATATTGTTAAATATATTGAGTTGCTTCTCARATGGAGCAACCGACATCTCATTGAATGTGGCATGGGAGTAATTAGGTAGATTATATACCTCATTTATGGCTTCCACATTCAAGCAAAAATTTTTGCCCCGAAGCATCACTCTARAGGGAATTTTAGGGTTRAGATTGACGTAGAATTCCTGTACTATCTGGATGACTGCAGGCTTGGGATTGGCACAGAAAGACTGCCACTCGTACTTGTTGACAGCATTGACAACAAACTYTGGCATTGCCTCCGAGAGAAAATCCCTCTCGCCTAACAGATTTCTCTCCTTCAACTCCTCAAATCGCTCCGATGCTGCAGCATCAACAAACCTTTCATAYTCTGGCCCTCCTGCATCAACCTTCTCTTTTCTTTTTCTGCTCTCTAGGGAAGCTTCTTTCTTCTTTTTCGCTACTGCTTCGCCCTTTACTTTTTTCTTCTTGTCAGTTTGTTGTTGTGGCGATGCCTTCCTCTTCCTAGGCGATTTTCTTATGGCGACTTGGGCTGCTTCCTCATCTTTTTTGCCATTCAGTGGTTCCTCATTACCTTCTTCTTCGACAGCCTGTGCCCTACTGGCCTCACCTTTTCTGAAGCCCCATTCAGTAAAACCCATGAGCACCCATTCATTCTCTAATAGCRTCTTGACAAACTMTTCCACTACCTGCACTGTTTCAGGCRAGAAACTCGGAGTCTCTTCTTCGATTCTTTCCTCCGGCTAGCTGTCAGCGTTATTCACTGGTCCCTCGTCGTCTTGGGCCTCTTTATCTGGTGAGGCTCTTTTCTCCTCTGGTTCGGAGAGCTTTGACATAGGCTTTCCCTTGGTTGGTTTTCGCCCATTCTTCGCCAGCTTTTTCTTCTTCTTGGAAGGGGACGAAACTTCCTCCTATTGCAACTGTTCTTCAAGTTGTGACTTTGGAGGAGGTGGGGACTTGCTCTGGTGATTTCTTAAGTGACAGCGATGGGGATGGGGAGGGGTTAGGTATTGCCTTCTTTCCTTTCATGGCTCTTGTCTTGACTCGAGGCATGGCAATATACTGATGTTGTATGACTGGTTCTGTTGGAGGATAACACGAGCTTTTTGGTGGGGCTATGGCASAKAAACAACTTCGGAAGATGAAGCAAAAAGTGAATCCTTAGGTTTCGATTCAAGAATAAAAGAAGAAAAAATTGAGACTGAATTTCCTCTTTCATCGAAATACCGTGACATGCAATCTCTTCATAATGAGCGTGATCTTTTTCAACTGCCCCACTTAACCACGTTTTTTTCAAATTTCAAAACTTCCCCATTTTTTTTTCAAAAAGAACTAATAAATAAAATGGGTTGGAAGACAGTTGTGGCTGGGGTAATTTCGACATTTCTTGGCTCCCTACTCCTCTTTGACAGTTTTGTCTCCCAAAAGACAAGGTCAATATCCTCTTTCTCCCATAACGGCTATTTTCTTTTCCTAGCCAGCACTCCACCTCTTGAAAACTATGCTCCATCATTAATAGAGTTGCCCTCARCACCAATGAGTACTACATTTCTTGACTTCTYGATATTTCGCTGATCCCTCGCACGTTAGYACTCCACCTYTTGAAAACTATGCTCCATCATTAATAGAGTTGCCCTCAGCACCAATGACTACTACATTTCCTGACTTCTCACTATTTCGCTAATCCCTCGCACGTTAGCTTCCCCTACTCAAAATACACAAAAAAAACATATTTTAATTTTACTAAGCAGACTTCTTAGAACAACAAAATTTAAATATACTTGCTACATAGTTACTAAGGGGAAAATGCAWTAAAGATAAGTATTCAAGAATTCCTTCCCCTTTTATTCCTCTTTCTTTACTGCGTTCAAGTTAACGTGAGCTGGTGAGACTCCACCTGTCTCACCACCTCTCATTCCCAGTAATGTTTCAATCTTTGCCCATTCACAGTGAACTCCCTTTYAGTGTTATCTTCTCTGATAGTTATATCTCCATGGGGGTATACATGTACTACCATGACGGGTCCTGACCAYCTTGACTTCAGTTTTCMAGGGAATASCTTGAGCCTGGAGTTAAATAGAAGACCTTTTGTCCTGCTTTGAATACTCGTTGCTTTATCTTCCTTTCATGCCACACTTTAGTCTTTTCATTGTATATCTTTGCATTCTCATATGCTTCTCGTCTGAATTCATCTAACTCAAGAAWTTGGAATTTTCGTATTTCCCCTACTGCTGATAGATCAATGTTTAACTGTTTGACYGYCCAGAATGCCCGCTGTTCTAGCTCTAATGGCATGTGACAAGCCTTGCCGAAGACTAGCTTATATGRGGATGTTCCTATAGGGGTTTTATAGGTTGTCCTATAGGCCCATARTGTGTTATCTAGCTTAAAGCACCAATCTCTCCTGCTAGTATTTACCATTTTCTTTAATATGCCTTTGATTTCACTGTTTGATACCTTTGCTTGTCCATTTATGATGTGATCATATTTTACCTCAAGTCCTTGGAAKCAAGTCAAGCCAAGAAGAGAGCTTGACCATAAACAAAATGCCYACAACACGCGTGCCTACGCCACCAAC
>NW_019104585.1:622829-641078 GCF_001995035.1 Momordica charantia
GTATATATTTAATATAGAACATATATATTTGATATACAGTGTATATATATACAGTATATATTCAATATAGAGGTGAATAATGTTCTAGTAGTAACCTAAAGARTCTATAGTATATGRATAAGGTTGGTTACCTTATCCTGGTAACAATATGGATACGACCCACTTTGTAATAGTTACAAATGACTTGATCCAGGTCGTTCGTGTGGAGACATGCAAGTGAAGGTATCCTATACAATTAGTTTGTATAAGAYCGGACCATGAAATAATTAATCTTTAGTTGTAACACTGTTAGCTAATAGATTAAAATTTCAATAGCATGACTAGGTGACTCAATCTCAATCCTAAGTGAGTTATGGACTCCTACCTATTAGGGCTCGTCTTTTGATTTGTTGTAATTCTAAAACGAGATCGAAGCACACGTGTTCTCTTACGTGCTGACTCCGGTGGGCCGAGTCGCCGACTCAATATTCCTACYATTTTGGGGATGAGACTGAGTAGGGAGCTGGGAACATAACTACACAAGATGAAATTCACTTCTTCCTGACTTTAGGATAAGTAGATGAGTGTTCTCTTAAGTGCTGACTCTRGGACTTGAACAAGGGGACCCAYCCTCTCACTGGTCCGAGAGTGACTTCCAGTTATTGGTTSGACCACAACTGGGTTGTTCATTAGAGGATCAACGGTACTTAAGGTCCAAGATGTAACATAGGGGTAAAACGGTAATTTGACCCAGCTATGGTTACGAACACTCGTGAAGGATTGACTTACCGTTAATRGTCAAAATTCATGGACGCATAATATTCTACWGTGAGAATAGTGTGGTTGTGGATCTTTAGTGGAATGACCGACAGTTAACGAATGTTGAATAATATKGTTAATGAGTTTAATCAATTAATCTTGTATCGTTGGAGCTTCYGATCTGTAGGTCCTKAGGTCCACTTGCTAGCTCGAAAATGATAGTTAAGAATATTTAGTCTTGAAAATAATTTGAATTGTTCAAATTTGTTAACGAGAATTAAAGTTAATTGTATGAGATGCAATTAACATAATGTATGTTGATACATTATAATATAAATATAATTTTGAATCGATTCAAAATTATGAGAGAGACGGATATTAGAATTTGATTCTAACATGGTTGATTAATTTAAGTTTAATTTGATTAAATATGATTTAATTAAATTAATGGGATATGTTAATTTGGTTAAATTAAATTCGATTTAATTTAATTAAATTAATAATTCTTTTTTTAATTAATTTAGATTTAATTAATTATTAATTTAATTAAAATTGTTTTAGTTAAATTAATAATAAAACAAAAAAAAGGGACGAAAAACCTCCCACTTTCCACCATTGGTGGGAAGTGGGGGGGAGTGAGTGGGGAAATGGTGACTTCCCCCTCACTCTTCCTTTCCTATAAAAAGAAAGGTTCTCCTCTTTTCTTTTTGGTCGCCCGAACGTTGGTTGATTGAGTTTCCAAAACTCCAACGAGAAAATCTCTCTTTCGATTTCTCAATTTCCCTTTCAATTATAAGATGGTTCCCACAAACCGAGTTCTTTAACATCTAGAGGATAGCGAGGAAGACTTTTTGGTGACGTTGGTGTCTTCATTGAAAAGGTGTCTTCAAAGGTATGTATCACTAACTTTCGTTTAATCATGCTTATGTCTTTTTTTTTTTGTAATTCTAAAACAAGATCGAAGCACAGGCGTTCGCGTGCTTCCGCTGCGGGATCCAATCCCTTCAAATGGTATCAGAACCTAGGCTCTGCTTTCGATCTCGTTTTGAATTACATAGAAAAGAATGTTGGGTGTTTTTGTCTATATTTGAAATATGTGGTTTGCAAATAGATGTTTTCGGTTTTTGGCATTAGATTTACAGTTTTTCCGTTGATTCAATCAATGTAAAGTCCCGTTGTTTTGGGCGTTTAATCCTGTAAATTGAGTCTGTAAGTCCGTGTCCTTTGTGGCAAGAAGTTGCTATAAAAGAGTACTAAAGAAACCAGATGGACAGCGCCTAGGTGCTGCCAGAGCTACAGAAACCCGAGAGCTCGTGCCTGCAGTAGTGGGGGCAGTGCCTAGGCGTTGTGTCTAGGTGCCTAGGCGTCGGGTTTAAAAAAAATTATTTTTTTGTTTTTGTTTCATTTCTTATAGGAAGCCAAAAACCGATCTATTGTACTATTTAATTATTATGCATTTGGAATGTATAATTAATTAGTTGTATATGTTGCAGAAAGTATGACATATAGTTTAAAATCCCACCATAGGTTAAGCATGTTCWTGCATCATATGTATATAATAGTTATAATGTATGATAGCATTATTTATTTTCATAATTAATTAATATAAGTGTTGTATTAATTAGATGAAAATAAAGTTTCATTGAGCATGACATTACTTTAGTAAATATAAATGTTATATTTATGTATGTTATTAATGCATGATTATAGTTTTAATTTCTTTTAATTTATAAGTGTTATAWGTTTGGTAAATAGAAATTAAAGTCTGTAATCAAGAGTTGCAYGCACACCGTAGGTCCTTAATAATTAATTTTAAATGAGTTTAAAAATAATTATACCTTAGGTTATATACTTTTTATTTTTGGTTTTAAATAGGTTGAACACAAAAAAATAAAAGGTTGATATAAAATATTGCCTATAAGGGAACCCTATCTAAGAAAAGTTCTGTCTAAGTTGAGGTACTTAAGCTGACCGTAAGGGGACACTTCTACTTGTGAACTGACGTGGGGGTTGAATTAGTCAATATTTTATAACATGCAATAATGTGGTTAGTTCATTAAAGTGTTTAATGAACTAAAACATTAAGTGTTAAACAAATCCAATATAAAARTTATATCGGRCARACTAATAAACTTAGATAATTTCATTTAGTCGGATTTTACTTAAGTAATAAACCCTMTTTGTAAAATACTAAGTGAGAGGATTAGGTGTATATATAAAATATACCAAGTATATGAGATATATGTGGTATATTATATATACATTCTTTCCCTCACGTTCTCTGTATAAGTTCACACCATGAGTTCCATGCTCGGCCTCGTGTCGCCATGGGCGCGGCCTCCCTACTGAAGGTGTTTGCATGGTTCAATACTAAGGTGAATTGAGAAAGTATTTATAGTGAATGGGAGAATGACGTGTGACAACACATCCTACGGTCTCCTCTATTGGTTTGCAACGTGAGGTTTCATACACGGTCTGCGTGTCATCCTGGAGCGACCACCCCTACAGAGGGTCTGCTGTATGGAATCAAAATCAGGGCAAACTCCATAAATGGATAAGGTCTCTTAGGTYTTGCACCAATATTTATCCTTCCCTACGACATGCTTATTGAGGCGGACMTCTGGGGTCTRAAAAATGGCGGGTCACACTTACGAGAAGTTGTTAATTTTKTTAGTAACTCCTTGACCAAACAAACKGTGACTAACTGCTTATGTTCTTCATGTAGCATTCAGACCGAATGACACTATGAAATTGCGTGTTATAGGAATAAGAGTTATTCTGGAGTAATATGTTTGTTCTTCTTCTCAAGGAATTAGTTCCTAAAGGCAGCTTGATGCTGGTGAGATGACTCTGAAAGTCGGAACGGGAGATGTCATCTCAGCAATCGTAGTGTAACAATCGGAAAAATATATATATATWTTTAAATTATTTTTTTATTTGTTTTCTTTTATTTTCTCAAATATAAACCTTTTTGTTTTAAAAGATAATCTGGTCTTAGAATTTGAAAATAAAAAGAAAGAGTTTTATTAAATATTTTTCTTTTTATGTTAGCCTTTTTTAAAAAAGATTCATTAGGGTTTGTTTTAAAAGTCCTYAAACCCTAGATTTTATTTTCTTAAACTACTAGACCTAGTTTTCTCTCCAAGAGAAAAAGAAAATAAAAGAAGAAGAATTTTGGTATTTTAACTCAAAGATTGATAAGTTTTTTTTCTTACTCATTGTTTTAGTTTTATTTTTCTTGATCTGTAGTTCTTTAATTCAGTTTATTGAGAAAAGTTTTGAGGTCTTTGTTTTTAGAATAAAAGATTAAGGACTTTTTATCCTATAAATTTTACAGAATTTTTAGTTTGAATTTTGTTGTTTATGAGACTCTTTTTGAGACTCTTTTTGCATAAAAAGTTTATCTATTTGTATCTCATAAACTATAGCTTATTGTTCTGATTTTGACATGAAAAATTGTATGTTTTTATCAAGTTTTAAAGGATTTCTACATAGTTTTCAAATCTGATTTTTCTGTAAAAATTCAATAAATTTGTAATTGTTTTGTAGAAAATTATTGGAAGTTTTATTTTATAAACAGAAAATTTTCCAAATTTAAAATCCTCAAATTTTCAATTGTTTAGAAGGTTTTTAAGCTTGTTTTGSTGAGGAACTTTTTGTAAATTTGGTCCGTATTGATTTATACCGATTCTTGTAATTTTAAAATTGTTATTTTTTAATTTAGAGGCTTTTTAACCCAGTTTTTGAGATCTGATTTGGTAGCCCCAAATCCATATTTTCCTAATTGTTTTGCATGAAAAAAAAAATTTTGAATGGAAAAATTGGGTAGATAAGATTTGCTTAGTAATTGGTTGAATTTTAAATTTTTGAGTAAGATCTAAKAATTGATTTTGTATATTGGTTGTAATTTGCCATATCTGTTCGAAAAGTGTTGTAAGTAATTTGTTATACTCTTTCGAAAAAATTGATATTATGTTTATTTGTAAAATATTTGAAGCATGTTTTATATGAATTGATAAAGTTTTGTTTGAAATTATTTAAATGTTTGAAATTGATTTTTGGGTTATTTGTGAAATATGTAAAATTATGTTTTGTATGATTTGATAAAGTTTGATTGAAATTATTTAAATGTTTTGAACTGATTTCATATTGAAAGTATGTATTTGTTTTACATATTGATTTGAAAGATATTTTTTATTGATTTGATAGGGCTATCCGRATATGACATATTTTTGTTTTGAGGAACGTTTTGCTTATTTRGRRTAATAGCCTAATTTGAAATTGATGAATTTYTGTTCTGACTTTGTGRGAATGACAYTTTTGTGATTTGACATTTCTTGAAAATGAAGATTCATGTTATATTTCGTCCTTAGTTTTGGTACAACATACCTCTGGTCGAACTTTGAAAAAATATCATSGTCTATAGTAGCCCAAGCTATTTGATTCAAAGTTGAGGTTTGTAATCCTTTTTTGGCTTCCTCGTGTAATAAATGGATGAAATATGTCTCAATTGGAGTAGGCTATTGAGCCACTCCATCATTTCATCACACTCATCATTACTTTGAGCCATTTAAATTTATTTGTTATTGTACACATTAGAGGTAAACATAAAAAAGAACGAGTAAATTTATTTGTCAACGGAAAAAAAAATCATGCAATAAAATTTAGAATTATAATTTCAAATGATTCCAAATTCAACTCCTCAAATTCTTATATAACCCCCTCCCCTTCCGATCAAATCCAACATTCTTCTCCCTTTTCCATTTTAAAAAAAAAAATTCCCTCCCAACATTCTTCTCCATTTCAAATTTCAAATAAAATCCTCCCTCCCAATCTTTTCCATTTTGAAGTCCGTAGATTAAATTTCAAATGACCCAATTATTCCAAATTTGAAATCTATAGATGAAAATTGGATCATCCAGACCATGGTGAGAGGTCACCTTGAAAAGTAGCTCGTGATTCTAAAATCGAGCTACATTGTACATCAGACTCCAAAACTTGGAGATGATCCACATCATAGAAAGATGAATTTTTAGTGGCTCGGAGCAGATCAGAGAAGAGTTAAGGCCAAAGGTTGTTCATTTTTTTCTCAATTATTTTTGGTTTTTTCATTCATTATTACCAATGAAATAGATGTAAAGATTGTTTTATTCTTAACTTGATGTTTTCATTTCAGTCTTGGTAAAACTCAACGAAATATCTGTCAATTTCTATATCTCAACCAACTAGCAATTATAGATTGTAAATTTTTTTTTCTTTCTTCGTAGATTTTTTCAAGTCAGAAAAGTTAGGCAGTGGCTAATTAAAGAGATAGAAAATAGTGTCACCCCCCCCCACATTCCAGATGCCCCTCCCCTCTATCTCCGACAAAGGCGATGCAAAGGTCATACCTTTCAGAAATTTAAACAATATTTCAACAATTAAAGTTGTAAAGAAAAGAGGTAAGACCCAAATTTCATATCCAAAAAACAATTCCARAAAAGGGTAAAAAATCGTTGGAACCCTGCCAACTCGTAAACATAGAAGGAAGGAAAAATGGAAAAGGAAAACAAAAGAAAATGGAACAAGAAAACAATAGAAAGAGTAATCATACCTAGTTCTTCTTCTTAGAGAATGCTCAGAAAACCCTAGCAGTAATGGAGAGCGTGGATGAGTGTTTGATAGTCTGAGTACTTGACGGGATTTCTAGATCCCATGTTTTCAAAATTATGGGATATGATATCTTAAACATTTGAAAACAAGTAAAAGTTGTTTTCAGATTTGGGGCTTTTTGAATTCTAAGTTTTTTTAATTTTGTTTTCATATTTGGGCCTACCAACCATAAACCCACTGTATTCATCTTATCCCTTCTTTTTCAAAACATAAAACTAGATCCAAATCTCCTACCAAATAGGGCCCAAGAGATCTAAATTTTGAAGAATCCTCCAAACCTGCTTAGCAACCAAAGCTTTATTAAAACCTTCCGGATCTCGAAAGTTTAATCCACCATTCTCCTTAGGTAAACACATTTTCTTGCAACTCATTCAATGTATCTTCTTATGATTAGACATAGATCCCCACCAGAAGCAATCAAATAATTGAGTAAGCTCATAATAGAAACCTTTACGAAATGCAGTCAGGGCATAAGAAGGGATGACATGGGCAATACTGGACCTCATTTCCACCTGATGAAAAGAACTTCCGTTTCTAACCTTGAATGGCTCTCCAAACTTTATCCTTGAGAAAATTCTAATCTTGACCTTTCCTTCGAGAGAAAAAGGAAGAAAGCCCAAGACAAGAACCAAAACTAGACACTACAAGTAACGTTGACGATCAATATGAACAATGGGTGAAAAGTTAATGCGCTGACCAGATGSGCGTCCATAAGTCRATAACAAATTCTTGAAGAACACACATTCAAATTCATCCGGCTTCAAAAATATTAGACTATTATCAGCAAAGAGGAGATGAGATATGATGGGACTACCATTTACCATATTAACACCTGAAAGCGGATCTGTCATGTTGCATGATGGAACACAGATGAAAGACCTTCAACACATAATAGAAATAGATAAGGCGAAATTGGGTCACCTTGGCGGATACCCTGTGAGGGAGAAAGACCCTTTCRGCTTGCCATTAATAATAATAACAAAGAATCCAACTGAGGAGATATAATGCATGATAGTAGAAACCCAAGCTGGCGTAAACCCAAGCTTTAACATCAACTACTCCAAATAAACCCATTCAACTCAATAAAAAGTTTTGCTTAAGTCAAGCTTTAAAGCTGCCATACCTTTGCCTCGAGACTTATGGTTCTTGGATATAGTGTAGACATTCATGGCTGATGATAATATTGTCAATAATGGCCCGATTAGGAATAAATGTTGATTGGGAGTCAGAGATAACGTAGCCAATAACCTTTTTCAGACGATTAGCAATGGTTTTTGAAACAATCTTGTAGGAAACATTGCATAAACTAATCGGTCTGAAATCAGAGCAAACCTAGGCTAATGGGTTTTACGAACAAGAGTAATATAGATGTTATTCCAATTATGAAAGTCCCMTTGGTTATTGAGAACAAACAAACATGCATCAATAGTTTTTGCACCCACAATCTCCCAATTGGTCGGATAAAAGAGAGCTGGAAAACCATCTGGTCGTGGAGCTTTAGTAGGAAACATTTGATGTAAAGCCTCTTCAATCTCCTCGTTGCAAAAAGGGGCCAGTAGTTGAGCGTTCATTTGAGGAGTAACTCTAGGAGATACAAACTGGAGAACATCATTAAGATTGTCAGAAAAAGGCTTGGAGGAAGCAAAAAGATCCTGGAAGTAAGAGATAAAAACATTCTCAATCTCATGAATGTTCTCTGTCCAAACTCCTCGATTATTAGTGATGCCATAGATTGTATTATTAGTTTTTCTCAAAGAGGCTTTCTTATGGAACCACGTAGAATTCTGATCCCCTACTTGAGCCAGTCCTCCCTAGAACGTTGCTTCCAATATACTTCTTCCAACTCAAGGAGAATAGCGAAATCATCTTCTAATAAGTGAATTGTGTGAAAATCAAGGGAGAGATGCTGGTTATAAGTCGTAACAAAGGCTACATTCTTGGCCTTAATTTGTTTAAACATGTCTCTTAAATTGGAATTACCCCAACTCTTGTAGCTCTAGATAGGCAACTTCAAGACTAGCCAAAAGTGTAACATTAGAAGCATCCCAAAGGCCATCCCGCTTGATAATTAATTCATAATCAGTATCATGCATCCAACATTCATCAAATCGGAATAATTTATTTTTAATTGGAAGCTTTGTGAACGCCCGTGAAGGAAGATCAAGAGCAATGGCTCTATGGTCCGATTTGGACCAATTGAGGTGCGTGCATCGAACTCCTGAAAAAAAAAAGCAAAAAAAAGAATCATTACAGAGAAAACGATCAAGCCTTTTCCAAACTTGACTGCTCCCAAAACAGTTATTGCACCAAGTAAACATGCTGTCAGTAAAATCCATATCTCGAAGATAATGGTGGTCAATAGCTTTCCTAAAGTCTGCAATAAGGGAAGAGTCAAAAAGACTAAAGCTAGTGGATTCATGGCTCCATAAAATTGAGTTCAAATCACCACCTACAAGCCATGGGGAATTATCCAAGTCATAAATTTGTCGTAACAGTTCCCACGATATGGATCGTTTATGAGCAACAGCATGGTCATAGAAACAAGTAACCGCCATGTCAAATTATTCCATAAAATATAAGTGTCAATGTGATGCTTAAAGAATGATCGAATAGTAACATCAACATTATTCTTCCAGAGAATACATAAGTCTCCACTCATACTGGAGCTTTTAATAGTGAAACAACCAGAAAAGTTTAATCTAAGTTTTAAAGCATTCGTTCGACGGCCATCATATTTTGTCTCCATAAGAAAAAGAACAGARGGATTTTCGTGATTGAAAAAATCACACAGGACTCGGAATGCCTTGGGATTCCCCAACCCTCGTACATTCCAACATATCATTTTCATGGCTAACGGCGAGGTTGCTCTGCAACCTCCGTCGATATAATAGGAGATGGAKAATTCGTCCGATTGAACCAAAAGCTGTTTCATCTTTTTAGGGACTAATGAATTAAGTTCTGCTGGAGACTATCGTTTAAGGGAAATTGGTGCAGCATATATGGGTACTGACATCATTTCCTAGCTCTTTGTTTCCATTTCCGGACATTATTACAAGTCATTGATCCTGATTGATTTTCCTTATTTGTTGTAGTTGATGGAAATGAAGGAGTTGAATTGGTGGAGATTCCTTGGCCATTAAAGTTGACTGTTGAGAATAATCCAAATCTGGAGACATTAATGGCTGGGAATTTTATTTTATTGCTACAATAAATTCCTCCTTTGAATTAATAATTGCTGAGTGGGAAACGGTATGTGATCCCACAAAATTTGAAGCAGTTACAGATTGTGCTACCAACGGGACAGCTACTGGTGAGACACCTGACTGCCTGGGGGGATAAGCCGTGGAGGAAGGTACCACTGGCAGAGATGCCTGATTGTTGAAGGCGTGTTGATCATCAGAACTCCCCTGTACATAAGAAGAAGATTTCGAGTGATGGGATTGTTTTTGCTTGTACTGGAGAGAACCTTGGTAACGAAACCAAGGACCATACTGATGGCGTTTCAATAAAGAACCTGCAGCAGTAAAGTAACTTTCACAATCATTAAAGACATGATTAAGTAATCCACAATGGTAGCAAAARTCAAGAAGCTGCTCATATTGAATTGGAACCCAACAACCACCAATTGGACCATCTAAGTTTAGCTTAATTCCTTGCCGCAAAGGCTTTATGATGTCAATTAGAATTCGGACTCGAAGTCTAAATCCCCAAGAGCAATCATTTTCATAATAGTCAACATCCGAATATGAGTCAATTGCATTACCAAGGTGTATTTCCATTGCTTTAGTCATACAAGCAAGAGGGAGATCAAAGAAGTATACCYAGAACCAATCTTTGTAAATTCCAGATCAGAAGGCTTGACCAAATTAGAAKGTTTGTCCAACACAATAAGGGACTTATCGAGAAACCAAGGACCGGTAAGCATGACTCTGTTCCGATCTAAGCCCCGCAAAAAGTTGAAGAGAAAGATATTCCTTTCTATGGTTTCACCCGAGAAGGATGAGTTTTCCAGATTCCAAGCAATCCGCAATGTATTCTTCAAACCCGTTGAAGAAATAATCCAGAAAGGAGCTTGCCAACCAAACCTTGGTCAAGGCGATGCCCTATTCCCAAGATAGAAGACGAGTCAATGTCCACAGACGTTTCACTTCATCAGTGGTAAGTGTGAAGTTCTTCCACTCATCAAGAAGCTCCGTAGTGGCCCTTTGAAGAGGTCTAACAACAGTAGGCACGAAGCAGCAAGGTTGAATAACTGTGGTTAATAGAAAAAACCTCTCATACTAGAGTAGAGAGAAAAGTAATATTTATATACCTAATTTAAATGCTGATATACCATTAATATTTTAAATATAAATGTTTTTTTTAGGAAGGAAAATTTATTAGAAAACTATCGCAAGCCTAAAAGGCTATTACAGTCTCTTATAGAATCATTAATAATCAAGATTGGGAAAGTAAAARAAGAAACGCATAAATCCACAGAGGCAACAACATTCGACGCGAGCTTATGAGCAATCTGATTGCCTTCTCTTCTCACATGTAAGAATGAAATCTGGGTGAAATCTTCCATGGAATTTCTGATATCCTCAACCCAGGYGCCAAGCTCCAACCAAATCGCTTTGTCCCCTTTGAGAAGCTCAATAGCTTGAAGAGTCTGACTCCAGCTGGACGGATCSATAATTTAACTGGAGAGCGAGCTTCAGACATTCACGGATGGTGAGTAATTCCGCTGTTAGGGGATCGTAATGAACATTGAAACCTTTGGACATGGTAACCAAAATTTTGTCCTTCACTGTTCCGACAAATAGCTCCTATACCAGGGGAGCTGTAGACCAAACATTACCCACCAACTCTTCCGCTGGCCATTGGGAATCCACTACACTTGACAGACGTGCCTAAAAACCAAAGTCAATTTCCTTCATATAAGAATGAATCCATTCGCATCTGCTCCTGACATTAGGTATTTGTTTTTGGGCCCAAATTGCATTTCTGTCATTCCAAATTGCTCAACAACTAACACAAACCAGTTCAAATTCTTTGATAGATAACTCCTCATGAAGAGATATGAGCCTATCCTGAATTGAATGAAAGAAATTTATGTGAAAGCTCCGATGAGGTAAAATCATTTCCCAAATTTATTTGGCTCTTTTACATCGGAACAGAGCATGATTCTGGTTTATTTCCACACATTGCACAATCCAGACTCACTTCTAGGCCTTTCGACCTTAGATTCTCCAACGAAGGCACACACTTYGTAAACACTCGCCAAATGAACATTTCAGGAATCTTTAGCTTCCACAAACTCAGTATACCCCCTCTGCGATCATAATGCCAAACCCACAGATAATATGAATGTTGATATGAATGTTGATATGCCAATGATATATATTTTATGTTATGTTTTAGTTCAACAAGATAATTTCATTTCGAGTTTTGAGTTGAAAGTGCAGTTTTACTCAAAATTAGAAAATTTATATAACATCATAAAAATATTTTTCCTGAGTCAGAAGGAACACTATTTAACSAATGAGCCTTTTGACATTTTCTAAAATTTAGAATTAAGTCATTCAAAATTATTGTGACATTTAATTAGAGGTTATCTAATAAATTCTCAAGTGATATACTGACCTTTAACGTTCAAGGAAATATACCAATGATTTTGCCTAAAAGAATTTTGTCAGATCACTAGTCTAAATTGTGATGATTACCCCAAATTCGATGAGATATATCAGGAAAAGAAAATAATTCCTCACATTAGGAACATCAAGTACCATGAATCAATTGATAGAAAAATAGTATAACAGGTTTTGCATCAGTTCTGAAAATGATGGAATCATGGTAAAGATTATCAATTTGATATACCTTAATGTACTTCATATTAGGCATATGAAGTATATCACCGATTGACACAAAATTTATAAGGTATACAAGTTATGCAAACATGARCATAGCTTAGCGATTAAAGCATTTTTCTTCCTTCCCTAGAGGTTGGAGGTTCAATCCTTCCTCACCAAATYTGTTATACTTATACCTTAAATGAAGTATATCAAGATATATATGATATACCTTGACATATTTCATATGAGGTATATCAGTTAATTGATGTACTTTGATATATTACACACACTAGGTATATCAATTATAACCTTTTTTACCATGAACAAAATAAATTAGTTATAACTGATATATCTAGTATGAAAGACATCAAGGTATATTAGTTATTGATGTACTTCATATAAGTTAAATAAGTTACATAGTATGTTTTTAGGGTTGTCTATTTGCCATAGAAATGTGACTCAGTAGGCCTGTTTGACCACAAAAACGAACTTTTTCCCATCATTTTTAGTTAAACAGGCTWACATATTCTTAAAGTAAAACATGCATAGAAAATTTTTGGATAATTTGAAATATATGGTATTTTGAGAAAAATTTGAGAAAAACATTGTGAAAGTTTGAAAACAATCACAGGTTTCTATTTTGCAGGAATTGGGCCTGGTGCAATTTTGATGGTTAACCCCTCCAAAACGTGTGTTTCACTTGATGAAAGGCAAGGGAGTCAATTCATATATGTTTAAATGGATCAAAATTTCCAAGTCAAGAAGAGTTTGTTTGAAGATTTCCAACTCATTCCCTCCTATTTTGGTGGGAAGTTCAACTACCTTGAAGACCTATATAAGGGAGCCTCTCCCCAGCAGCAAACCATCCATTTTCATCCCATTTTCATCCTCATTTACTTCATTCTTAGCTTTAGTTTTCGTTCATTACCTTTAGAGTTCGTTGGAGTTATGTTATAGTTGTTATTTCTTTSTATTTTCAACTTCTACTCGTTGTTTTACTTTTAATTCAAGTTCTTTCTTTTATTCTTCATCTATTCTGTTCTTTTAAAGTTCTCAAGCGAGTTTACCCTTCCTTCACACTCGAAAGAGAAGAAGGGTAAGCTAAAACTCSTTGTACGCTATTATTATTCGTTTTAACTCAATGAAAATTACTTCTCTTATGTTTTCGTACGTTTTCTTTCCTTTAATTATACACTAATTTATTTGTCTACCTCTCTATAGAATGCCTTAGCCAAAATGATTTAGTTTCTACATGCTAGGGAATTTGTCCAGATTGTGCCTGGCGCACTCTTGGGTTGGTTTCTAAAAATTTTTTTTCCATTTGACCACAGGTAAATTGATTTATGCACCAAAGCCCAACTTTGAGAAGATTATGTTAGGTAAAATAATAAGAAACCAATATGGAATGTGACTTAGACATAAGCGCATAAAACACGGTCTAGACATAGGCCCTCTGGCCCATAAATGAAAATGAGTTGATAAATACACTCTAGAATTGTAATCACACATAGAAATATGATTATAGGTTACCYTAGGCTCTGCAGCAACCAAAAGCGGTTCGTAAGAGTAGAACTCATATTCCCAAGTATAGTCAGATTGTGGCTGCAGCAATTTTTCTAAAGTATGTATCTTCCATATTTTCCATCAAAACTAAGGTAAGGAGTAGAGATGTTGTGTTTTATAAAATTGTTTGATATTTGCAACCCCAAACAACAACATTTATGTCACCATTTTCTTCATAAACCATAATTGCATTTTTGAACCATTTGACTTCATTAATTGAATTTTAAAGCACAAGTCCTTGAGGATTTGACCTTGGATTACTCCAAAGTATTACTTCTGATTGTATACGTTTGCACATGTCTCTTATCTTTTAAAGGTAGAGAAAATCCCAACATATGTAATACATCAATGTGAATTTGTCAAAATTCGAAAATTTTGAAGGGTAAAGTTAGAATAACTAAAATCTGAAAATCAAAATTTAAATATTTTATCATATTTGTAAAACTCAAAAGTTGTTGCTATATTTGCAAATATGACAAATATTTTAGCTACCTATTACAAATTCCCTAAATGAAAATAAATTTATGTGCTAAGACAGTTAGCATGTAAGATGCTTCAACACCGAGTTATTTAAGACTCCTAAAGTTAGAAGAAAAAGACAACAAAATTTTCCAAAAAAGATGATACGTATCTTTGGCATATGAGATCAAGTTACATAAATCTAGATAGAATTGAAAGACTAGTAAAGAATGACTCTCTAAACATGYTAGAATTAGACACTTTACTAGTCTATAAATCTTGCAATATGACCAAAATACAATTTACTGGAAAAGGATACGAGTCGAAGAGCCTTTGGAGTTTATTACAGTTTGTGTTTAATAGATACTTTACATATYTGATATTTTGTGAAATTCACTAACTTGTTAGACACARATTAAACTAAATGGTCAAGATTTTATTAGACACAGATTAAAATCAATCTTAGTTTAATAGGTCAATAAATTTTAGAAAAATGTTGAGTAGGTCAATGACATATTAGAAACAAAATTTACAGGTGAGAGACCTACTAGATACAAAATRAAAAGTCAAGAGATCTATCAGTTTCTAGCTTGCTCTCATTTCTCAGTCTTTGAGAAACARACACATTTGGTAACTCAGTCTGTTTCTCGTTTCTAAATTTGAGAAATGGTTCCAAAAAACTGGCTAACACATATATTCCAGATCAAGAGGTTGCGGGCTCGAATTCCCACCTTCATGAGTTGTACTAAAAATAAAAATAAGAAACAGGAAATACTTATCAAACATATTTTTATATTTTTATATCTATTTTTTTCACCCAAAAAACAAGGAAGAGAAATGATAACCAAACGTATTATTGTTTCTAGCTTTAAAAAAAATGATAAATAAGAAACAAAAAGAAAGGAATCTTGAAACGAGAAAGTTACCAAACAAACCCTTAGATACCTATTAGATACCTTTTTAAAGTTGATATACCCTATTATACATAACCTTGAAAATTCAATGACTAAACTTGTAATTTAACCTAAACAAATAAAATAAAAAGTTTGTTGACGTAATTTAATTCATTTTGTTGTGCAAAAAACACCAATAACCACTACTTCTTTATCCGAACAATATTCATCAAACATCCAGATAAATTCACCAAAAAATATGAAAGACTAAATCAAGTAATAGTAGAGAAGACAACACTGAAATTTATAATGGTTCAACCAATGAATCTATATCAATTGTGTAAGGTGAGAGCAAACTTTTATTAATTTCAATATAATATTAAGAACAATACAAAACAAAAAAACAAAACAAAAGGAGAAAAGAACCGATTCCAAACTCTCAAGCATAAAAATACCCGCGATAAAGGAGATGAGAGGGCAAAAACATCTCARACACATCGAAATACAAAACCCAAAGCCTTTTGATTTTCATGATTTTTGCTACTGTCAACGAGAGAATAAAATGTTGGAATTAATTTAATAATTAATTCATATGTGGGTAACAAATTAAAGAGCAATTATATTTGGGCTATTTAATGGGCATACAAGKGATCTTAATTATAGGCCTACGRCTTCCCATTTARTGGTGTGACTTGCTGAGTAGAAACCAGCTCATTAATCCTAGGGGATTATGGGAAACCCTAGGATTAACCTATAAATATATGGTTATGGTCCCCAATACACTATGTTTCTTGAGTCTCCTGTTCYCCATATTGCCCATATTTAGTCTGGGTTGCATAGTTGAGGAAGACCACAAACCACAATTTATTGCAGATCGTGGTCAATCTATCTAATGGTTTCAGGTAATTCTAATCTTTTTATAGATTTTGGTTTTCTTCCATGCTTAGATCATTGGTCTTGATTGTTCTGGAATTTTATGGCTTTTATTTTAGAATAATCATGAATTAGGRTTTGTTTAAAATTTCCAACAAGTGGTATCAGAGCAAGTTTTGCATGGATGATTACTGGATCTTTAAGAGTTAAGTTCATTGTTATTTTAATAACTTAGTTATTAAAATTATTTGAATTGATAAGATGTTTGAACAGTTTTCACATGATTAAAATTCTTAATTGATTGAAAATTGTTCGAATTTATCCCTGACTAATTTGATAAAGTTTAATTTTTTTTATTAACAAATTAGTTGTGATGGTGAATCTTTAGTTTTCATTAAAAGAAAAATTAAAGAAATTGCGGTACTCCAATAAGGTGTCGTTTGAAGATAACGGCTGGTGCATGGAGATAATGCCCTAGMACCAACTATTTTTAAATGTTGCAGTGCGCAATGTTTTTTTTTGTGGCTATTTATTTAATTTTTAATACTTATTATTTAGTTATCAATTTATATTCTGTTTTGAATATTCTTGGCGAATTTAAATATGTAGGTCGATTTAATTTTCCTTTTATGTTGTACTAGTTAAAGATTGTTGATTATGGTGAAAAAATTAATAATTTAATCAATACTTTGCACAATTTTTAAATTTCTATGAATGTTTTGATTTAGAAATATTATTGTTAATTTTTGAAAATAACTTAGGTATTTTATTTTCATATGGAAACRATTAAGAATAATTAACTAATAATWTTGTGAGATTTGAGTATTGTTGTTTATGCGAATTGTGATCGGCCCAAAGGAAGGTCACAATTTGGCCAAATAACAAATACACTTACAATTATGGAATTAATTATTGATATTAGATTATTGTGCTACAATTAGTACTCCATAGCCTATGTTGAATTGTTGATGAGTTATAATATCAATAATATTCCTTTTGGGAAAATCCAGTTTTTATTTTTATTTTTTTCTGGATTTAATAAATTGTTTAGAAGACTTTTCCCAATTATTAAATTATGCATATAAAGATATTATTATTAATTTTGAAATAATTTTGGTAGTTTTATTTTCATAAACATAAAATTAATAATAATTAAAGTTATATATGTTGCATAATTGTCTAATTCTTTCGGTTGGTGTTAATTTGATGAATCATGTTGCCAAAGTAGCCTCTGATTTGTGATATTGATATCTTTCAAAATTATCAGATGTTTGTGGATCTGTGATGTAGTCGGCCCAAAGGAAGACTTCAGTTTGGCCAAATAACAGGTCCACATATAGTTAGATGGTGATAAACATGGATAATATAAAGTTATGTCATGTGAGTGATTGCCGGCCCAAAGGAAGGCTTTCACTTGACATGATTGATTATCAATGTTTGATCACCACATGGAGAGTACCACTTGCAAGTTGATATTGTCGRCCCAAAGGAAGGTCATCAATGTTGTGTTAGGTATGTTGTTGTCCTCATTGGGTTTAATTATAAAGTATKTTTATAAATACTTAAGGTTAATTTCGAGCATGTTTTATTATTGAATTAGTTATTGTTAAATATTATTTAATTGCCTTGCCGTGTATTTAAGAATAATTTCTATTTAAGTTTGCATGAATTTTTGATAAAGAAAGGAAACACTYCAACTTTTGCAAATCAATATCCCTCTAAGGTTTAATTGGGACCTTGAAAAGTCGGAGTAACCTTAATTACATAAGTATTATTACGGTGTTTTGCAACATTCAAGGGGATTATGTTTAATGAGGAACTAATTAGAAAAGTTCCTTAAGGATTGTTTTGAAAAGTACAAAAGGAATAGACTTTAAATTTTTGTTGACTATTTCTTAATAAAGAATAAATGAACACTAGTTAGTACACTAAAGGATCTAATGCACAAAATTTAAAATATTCAAGGATTTACTTGTGCATTTGATACCATTTGAGACATTATACAGTAGGTATGTAGTGGGTTATGATACTTATAACTGATGTTTCAAGGAAAATGGGTTAAGTAAGAAAAGATAAAATTGTACTCATTAATTGTTTATTTCCTTAAAGAAAAGAAATTAAAGTTGGTAATAAGGTTTATTTGGAACATATGTTCGCCTAAACCACAAAAGAATCAAGCTTAGGACTTCTCTTGATATTTTTAGGAAATTTGAACATATATAAGAAAAAACAAAAAA
>NW_019104585.1:665855-688531 GCF_001995035.1 Momordica charantia
AGAGCAGAGCCAAGGCTTATAGACCTTGCAGCTCTGCCCTGACACTTRCAAACAAARAAGAAGAGAAGAAAGACAGAGAARGGCCTCATGAAGGATGAYCGCCTAAGAGCCTKCCTAAGGAGCGCCCTCCTGAGTGGTGCCGAYCTGGTCCTGTTCGAGATCGGAGCAGTCAGAGTCYAGATCTCTGACATACTTGTCCACCAACGCTTGGGGGCYARGGGTGCCGCCAGGCCCAGACGCCCACTGCTCGGCATACCTCTTTTTCAGACCAYTGAGATCGATCTGAAGGTCAGGCATGTYGRAAGCAATGCCCTTCATRAGGAACTTGAAGCCCGCGTCAGARAAGTCTTTGGCAAATCCATCGAAGTCAGGATGTTGCCTAAACGATTCCTCCAATAGGACTCCATTGCTGAGACGCTCCTTTGCCGTCTCCAGCTCGGCAGTCGCATGCTTCAGCTTCTTATCCTTCGCTTCAAGTGCCTGGAGCATGTCGTCCTTCTCCTTCAGGAGTTGAAACTTCTCCTTCTCCAAGCCCCTGGTGATAGCATGGGCAGCTCGGAGCTGGACCTTGCGTCTGTCTTCTTCCTTTTGTCAGCAGCTCGGCCTTGGTCTCCACCTCGGCCTTCAGAATTTCCACCTCAGAGTGAGCCTTCAGCAGCTCATCCTTCATGGTGGAGGAAGCAGCCTCCAAGGCAGCAGAGAACTCCTCTTTCTCCCTCGCTGCCAGAACTTCCCTTCCATCCAGCTCGGCCTTCACGGCCAGAGCCGATTGAATGGAAGCAACGAACGCCTGAGGAAAGGTACAAAAAAGAAGTTAGACCGAGCTACCTGTTAGGTAAATCGAGCAAAGACACCAATCTTACCTCAGCGGCGTAGTCGATGGTCCTCTGCAGAACGGACCCTGGGTCGCTCATAAATTTGGACGCCCTCCTTAGGCAGCGGTCCAAACTTGCGGCCGAGATGCGGGACACCTGGTCCCTCACCCCAAAACTTGACGGCTCAACTCTGAACCGTGCTGTCACATAGGACGTCCCGCCCATCCTGGCATCAGGATCGTCCACCCGATCTGTGAAGCTCGCAGGTAGGACCCTACGAGCTCTGACCTCCGAGGGGGAGGTCGTCTTCTTCTTCTTCTTCCTTCGCTTCAGAGGGACTTCCTCCCTCACCTCCTCGCCCAAGGGCAAGGCGTCCACCGCCTCGGTCNTTTTTTTATTTCTAGATACATTTCATATTTTCATGAAATTAATCGTGAAAAATATAAAAAATTAAGATATCATCTGAAAATGAAAATGAACCGAAATAAAAGTTGGTAATATCTATGGGTGAGAAAATGTCGTTGAATTAAAAACACACTATCAAATAATTAAACTAATATTGGATCACAGAACCGCAGAAAACCATGAAACATTAAATAAAAATGACATCTGGAATTTAATATATCATATTTAATACTGGAAATAGCATGCATTTTAAATGACATGTTAAACGTTACTGTGTGAGTGTTGAGTGACCGGCTTCTATTGGAGATGAGGGGAAAAAATTGTATTTTATAAAGTTAAAAAGAAAATTTAGAGAGTTGAAAAAGATGATGAATTTGTAGGCTTTTTCCGTATTTCGAAACTTGGAGAGAAATGAAATGAATAGTACTTCGTAGAGGTGTGAAGGAAGGAGAAAGAAAGAGAGAGATTAGTGAGAGCGAGGAGAAACCTGACACAAAGAGAGAGATGAGAAGAGAGAATAAGTAGAATTGAGAGAGTGGGTAGAAAGATATGAGAACCTGACAAAGGGAGAGCGTAGAGAAGGGAGATTATAGAGAGAGGAAAAAAAGGAATAGTTGGAGCGAAAGTTACGGTAGAATTAGGAGAGCGGGGAGACAGTGGAGAAGGAAGATTAAAGAGAGCGAAAATATGTAGATGTAGAATTGGAAGAGTGAGTAGAAAGATCTGGAACGTGGACAAAGGAGATTATACCCACAATTTTTTCCCTCTCTAGATTTCTTTTATTTTTATTTTATTTTATTTTTAAATTATATAGATTTATTAGTCTATATTTTGTGTTTTGAACTAATAATTATGGAGACTTAAATGTAATTAAAAAAATGAAATTTTGTTTTAGATTATCAAAATAATTTTTCTATCCTTAAGAATATTAGAAATCGTAATTTTAATTTTTTAATCTCCATCATCAAATCATTGGAAAAATTTTCTAGATATAATTTAATAAATTCTAAAATGAAAATACTACACAATCTCTTTTTTTAATTTGTTAGTGATTTTTTAAATCCCTTGTTAGTTCTTTTTGAAAGATTGTTTTAATTATTGAAATTCATTTTTAATAACAAATTTCATATTTTCATGAAATTTATAAGAATCATAAAGAGAACATGAATTTTTCTCAAAATTATGAAAACGTGTATTTTTTTTTTTTTTTGTTTGCATGATAATTTTCATATATTTATAAATTCTATTAAAATTCAAGAACACTATTAATTCTCAAACTTTATTTTTTTTATTTATTTTGTAAACAGCTGGTAATAGAAATCGGAATTTCGTGAAAGGTGAAAAATTTCTTTTATTAAATTCTTTATTAATTTAATAAATTATTAAACAGCTGGTAAATTCTTTATTTCGTAAACACTATTAATTTTTTTTTTATTAAATTCTTTATTTTAAGAAACACAATTTTGAAATACAAATTAAATGGATTAAACTTTTAAGCTTTTGTTTCATTTGGTTTTTTAGAGAGTGAATTGAAAACGACATTTTGGTTCGAGATGTATGCCCTTGACTATTGAATTACAAATTACAGAAATTGAGATATAACTTTAAAATTTTAGAAGCCCATTGTAAACTTTTCAAAACATATGTTTGGGGAAGAGAATACCCTGGACACATGGAGGACCCCTATTGGTGCTTCAAGATGACTCATGAGTCATGTCCAGCTCGGACAGCCGAGATCACCACCACTAGCGTCGACAGATGCTAAGTATGAGGGCCGAGGTGAACCTGGCCGAGGTCCGACCTACCGGGAAGCTCGGTAGGGGCCGATGTGAGCTACTGTCAGCGGCGCGATTATCAGGTGTAACCGTCGGTCCCGAGATTACCGGGTGTAACCGACGGTCCCGAGATTACCGAGTGTAACCGTCGCGAGATTAGCGGGACTACCACCCATAAGTAGAGGACCTCACTCCACGATCAGGGACGATGATTTCTGACCTCGAGCTAAACTGGGAATCCGACCTACACTGACTTGATCGTCGGAGTGCTCACCTTTTTGTGCAGGTCCGCCCAAATATTCAGGTCGGTCCGGAGGCCGAGTTCGAGCTGCAATCTGAAGTACATTGTTGTGCATATCCTTGCATAAACAGAAGTTAACATGATTTAAAGTTGCTTTCTTAGTTTCCAATTCAAAGCTCTTTCTATCATTTTTGTTCATAAAAGGTGAGCATCCTTTTGTAACAATATTCATTATGTAGTCATTTAACTGACAAATATGATATTAATAGCTTTAAGTTTTTGTAAAAAAAAATAGTAATAGCTTTAAGTTTTTCCTATTCTTCTTAATAATATTTCCCTTTCTAAAAAAAAAAAACTTTAATTTTTTTTTAATAGAAAATCTTTAAATTTTCTAATCCTAGTCGAAAGAAAATATATGCATTTTTTATTAAGAGAAATTGGAATGATTTATTTTCTAGAATATTTATAATTATAAAATTATTAAAAAAATAATTACAATATAGCTTTTTTACAAACAAACTTATGCATCATTAATTAATCTATTTTTTAGGGAAACAATAGTAATTAGTACATTTTTATTTCTTAAAAAGAAGGTACGTCTTATTTCTAGGGATTTTCGATTGAGCTTGAGAAGCGAGAAGATTGGTATGGTCGAGCTTGCGAAGTGAGCTTAGTGATGAAGACATGCATAAATGAAGTAAAAACTTCGACACTCAAGTTAGTAGAGGTCGATCTTAGGTCTCAAGCTGAAATTAGATTGCATACCTAGAGTCAGAATGAGTTTTCTATTTATAGGGAGTAAGGCGACTACGACATCCAACTGTTCAGTTGTGCTGTTGAAAAATATGTTGCAACAAGGTCGATCTATTGAGTTCCTATGGTCGGGGTATGACATTACCTTCAATCAAGTAAAGTTTAAAAGAACTTACTGATTACCTCTTAGTTGAGCTTAAAGGTCAGCCATGTCAGTACTCTGAGATTCTGGAGAAATATCTTCACATACCAATCTTTTCTAGCGGTAAATCTATTTTTACCCACAAACATTTGCCCGTGTGGTAGGTTAGTATTTTGACTTGGCAGAGACATTCTTTGGAGTATGAGCTTACAACACGTGGAAAGAACTTGAGGCTTTCGAGCTCGCAAAATTATAGTCGTTAGAAGATAAAGTTGGGGCTGATCTGATAGCTGTCAGAGCACTAAGTGTTTCTAACTGTTGACGTTCCTTCCATCTTGAGCATTAATTAGGGATGACGTGGACGAATGAGACTTTCTTTCATTTCTTCCATAAATAGATGGAAATCACCCTCATTCGTTTTTTTCTCTTTAAAAAAAATCATAGTTCTCCATATTACCTTCGTAACTCGGCCTCTTTTGATGCAAGTCTGTCCTCGGCCCCTTACAACTTTATTTCGAAATGTCTAGTTCTAGTGTTCGTCCTATGATTCATCTAGAAGCTCGAATGAGGGTGGCTCGTTCTATAGCAGTTTTAGCAGTGGGTACAGTTATAGGTAGAGAGTAGAGCGTCTCCTCGTCATGAGAGCGTTGAGTCTACTAGAATAAGACTAGCTCGGTCTGTTGAAGGTTAGCCTTAAAGTTCTGGGCAATAGTTGTCCTTCTAAGTTAATTGAAGGTTATCTAAACTTCATTAAGGAGGAGTATGAAGTCCCAAATTGTATAGGCATGAGACTCCTTAGGCAAGGTGAGTCTGTCGAGAATCCTCTCGAAGGATGAATCACTTTCTAGTTAAAGCTATTAAAGTTTGGGGTTAGGTTGTCCCTTCACTCTTTCGCCCAACAGTTCTTGGCAGTGGTTAATCTTGCACCAGCGCATCTCGCTCCTAATAGACGGGGTTGTACGTAATGTGGTGATTAGAGTATCGTAAGGAAGTGCACTCCGAGCTTCTCACTATAGAGCAACTTCTTGCTTCTCACAACGTGAAGAAGCTGCCTAAGGAAACAAATCGTTTATACATCTGCGCTAGATGGGGCATAGGTACAGTAGTTAAGAATCTTTCTTCTATCAAGAAATGGAAGAGCTAGTGGTTCTTGAAACTGGTTCGTCACTTATAGGAACGACAAGTCGATCTTCAGGGTCACTAAAATGTTTGGGAATTTAGGTAAGGTCAGCCTAGGGCAGATTTGTCTTGAAAAATTCTTTTTCTTTGAACTAACTTAATTGTTGCTTGCTTCGGTGCTTCCCTTGCCTATTCCAGCTCTGATTGTGTAGACCTACACCTTCATCAAGTGCTTCAGGGAGGCATATAAGAAAGGTCGACGTGTTGCAACCTTGGTGATGGACTCGAACTTGGTCTAGTGTTTACTGCTTGATATCTATACTATATTAAAAGGGGAGGATCTCGGAGAAACATTTTTGGACGCTTTTGTCCCTTTCTTAATTTATTAATTTACAAATTATGTCATTAATAATTTATTATAAATATTAAATTAATTATTGATTATTAATTATCAATAATAATATAATAATAAATGTCCATGTTCTAAACAAGGTTAGAATGAAAAATGTTAGAATACAAAAAGTTTTCCACACTATTAAATTAAATTATTTTCTTTAATTACAATTTATAATAGAATTACAAAAGTTTTGTAACGTTTTATCTCCTAATACTATAAAAACATACTTTCTTTCACTATTTTTTCACGACACTTAATTCTCTCAAAACATTGCTCTCAAATATTATTCAATCTCAAAAACATCTCAAAATCATGTTGGCGACATATTCATCAAGTTGTAGAGAATACATGTGTCGACACTATATCTTGAATCCAAGGCTTGCGAGATCATCGTTCCATAATTTATGAGGTAAAATAAAATAATGTATTGATAAACTTTGATTTTTTTTGTTACTATTGTTTTGTATTGTTCTATTACAAGTTCATGTTGATTTTGTTGAAAAAAAATTTGTGTAAGGTCATAAAGTTTTAATTAATTGTAAATAGTAAATTAATAAATTAATTATGTACAATAGTTTGTATGAAATCTAAAAAGTTGGAATATACTAACTTGAATTTAAATTAGTATAAACTAAAATATTTAATATATACTTGAAATTTTTTTAGAATTTTTAATAAACAAACAAAATATTTTTTAGAAAATAATGGACCAAAATTAGATAAAATAACATTGTTAAAATAAAAAATTAAAGTACTTATACATTTCTTAATCAAATATAAAATTCTCACGAAACAATGCAATTTAAATACATTCATAGATTAAATGATTAAATGATTAAATTAGTAAAGTACATATATTTTAATGAAGTTTGTATATATACATCTTAATTTTTTTCTTTTTTTTGTTTATTATTGTTATTATTATACTAATATTGTTTTTTCTCATTTATTTATGTTATTGTAAAATTAAGTTAAATAAAAAATATTCGTGCATTTACCCGAGATATCGAACTAGTTTCTTAAAAAGAACCTAATTCTCTGGCACCACCTTCCAACTCACCCCACTCAGGTGAGATCACATCTCTTATATATCTTCTTTATGATTGTTTTGTCTTGTACTCTACTTAATAGCAAAAGGTTGGGTACAAGCACACACTTGTCATAAGTAATAAGTGGGAAATATTCCGAGATCATTTCCACAGGGACTTAAATTCTTCTTTTGAAAACAAATAGTGAAATATTGAGTGAGCAATCAGTTTTATGACAGTGAACAGATAAAATTAAGGTAGAAATGGTTTTGTATCTCAAAGATAAGAGAACCTAGCCCACATACATCAATTTAGCACAACATAATAATCACGGTAGCAATGTGCACCTGGCACACTGGTAACGTTACATGAATTCTACTTTTAAATCAACTTATGTCTAAGTGATCTAAAAGATTAAGGCTAGTTATCAACATGTATATCAATAATCTGAACCCTAAGTTAATTAATGCATCAATTGTAACTAATGGTTAAGATCCTAAGTCTAGGCTTCCTAACAAGTTCTCTATTTCTAGGGTAACCTTACCGTTAGTTTTTCAACTAGATTTTTAGGTTATCTAACTTGACATTTTCATAATTAAGTGAGACTAATTAATTTTTTAATTGTTGAAATTAAGCATCAACTAAACAGTGTGAATCCAATTGAATAAAAAGATAAAAACACCGTGTACCCTTGAAACTGTGTAAGAACAAAATGAAGTATCCCTAACAGGGCTAGGTTTAAAGAATTTAGCTCATGCTGAAAAGATTGGAAAGTAACATGATGAAAACTGAATTAAATTCCTTTTTCAAAAATTTTAAGAATTAAACAGAAAACCTAAAGATAATTAGAAACACTAAGAAACTATTGAACTTAACCCTTGATCTATCGAGTTTAGGGGAGTTGGATCACTTTTTCGATTTCCACAAATTGTGTTTTGTCTCTCAAGAATTCATTTTTAAATCAAACAAAGAATGATGGAAGAATAAAAGAAGAATTAATACTGAGAAATTGGATTAATGAATAAAAGAGTACTCACAGAAGAAAACAAATGCTAGAAATGTGAGTGATTGGAATTTAACAAGTATATAAGTAACATAGTAATAGTGAATGTTTATAAATTAAATTGAATACAAAGAAATAAACTAGGGGAAAACTAAAGCTAAACGAAAATTCGATTCTCAAGCTTGAATAGACGGTTGAAATTATAGAGTTCTTAGAGATGGTTGGAAGGTTAAGAACTTCAAGGGTATTGTTCTATTCTGTTGCCACTTTGACTGGTCAGACTGAACCGAATCAACCACCTTGAGTGCTGAATCAATTGATATTTGTAGAAGAAATAGTCAAAATGCGCTAGGAGCTTSCGTTTCACTTAAAATTCATGGATGTTAAGAGGCGCTAGGTGCACTGCCCATTTTTCACTAAAAAACATTGAAATTCTTAAGTATTTGAGCCAAAATGTTAAGATATACTGATATATGTGTATGAAGTACAATTTTATGAATTTGGATAACATGGACTCAAAACAAGCTCTTTAAAGGCATTTTTCATACTAAACATGACTTAAACTAACACGAATTAACCTCATTTTATCCTTGAAACAAGGGTAATCATTTGAGTAGGTCGAACTAACCTTTGTATATTGTAGAAATGATTCTTGAGTTCCTCTCTGGCTACAAGCAAAAGCACGGGGAGAGCACTAGCCCAACTCCTAAGAAGGTCAAGGGGGACTCAAGTTCGATTCCTCCTCCAAAGGTTTGTGGAGAGGTCAGATCTACCCCTGGTGGTCGACTCTAGAGGCTGAGCCTATTCGAGTAGTACCTAGGGAGCCTTCCTCCATGAAAAAGAAGAAAAAGAATAAGGCAAAGAGAAGCTCGGCTCATAATGGAAATGAAGCCGAGACTCTAGTGGTCGACTCGACTCCTAAGTAGTCTATAAATAGTGATGACATGTAAAAGATTTTCTATGAGGTGTTCATGCATCAAAAGCTCGTCCAACCATGCGGGCATGGCAAAAAACAAACTGTCAGAGACCCAGCGCACTGGGCCCAATCCTAAACGAACCTGGACATCAGCCAATGGACAGATGTTGTGTGCTCACAAGCGATGTAAATACTAGTGTAAGTGTACACTATATTCATCAATTGTAGTACAAACAAGGTCGAATCCACAAGGACCTAATGTTAAATTTCAAGCTTATCTTAAGAATACCAAATAAACACAAGTAAAATAATGTCAAGTTCTATGTTACTAACTGTAAATGATTAAATATAAAAATGCATAAAAATGACTCCAAAAGAAAAGGCATAGCCTAACAGATGTTGGAGCAAGAAAAGCTTTAGCTCAAAAAACGGAATAAGGGAAAACAGAGATGGATTTAAGACGGGGAAGACTCCTTTAAGCTTTCTTTCACTCATAGAAGACGCTCTATCATAAAATCGATGCTAATGCTCAAACCAACGTGGTTCTCTTCTGAGACACCCAGAAATGAATATTTACAACTTTCGTTGCTAAATACCCAAACATAAAGAACAATTTCTAAGCATGGTTAGGGGAAATTATTCCTAAGTATCCACAAATCTACTAAACAAATGTAGCTAAGCCACAAATAAAGCTATTCACGCTACCTATACACCCTTCCGAGTCTTACAAGAGCTAACAAACTGATAAATGTGGCCAGCAAAAATCAATAAGATGGAAATATAATAACAGCTCTATTTATCAGAAATTAAAATTAAGCTAGAGATCTCTGTTCGTGAACCTTAGCATAGAATCTCCCTCCAAAAATGAGGTTTAGTTCATGGGGAGGGGAAAAATACAATAGGTAAAAGAGAGAAACAACCCATTTGGTGAAAAAGCCTTGGGGAATCCTCTGAAACCTCCAGCTCAGTGCGAAACCAGCAACTCAAGCTTCTTCCCAATGACTTAATCTCGAAATGGGAGCAGCTTTCCTTGTCTTCAGCACGCTTTGGGAATAATTCTCTTCTTGGGATATTTTTCCCTTCGGGATTAATGATGAGACAACCTTCATCTTGTTGCTTTTATAGCTCCCTCGAAAATTAGGGTAAACATCAGTGAAACAAGCATGGTACGAACATAAATAAAAATCTCCCGTAAAACTTGTTATTGCACTGCCCAGGAATTTTTGTAGAAATTGATGCTCCAGCACGACATACTCCAGCCTTACAATGCTCCGACATTTCTCCCGTAATTCTGCTTCTCCTCAGCAACTTCTCCAGATATCCTGCATATTTAATCCAAAATAGGGAAAAATAATAAGATTTGTATCAATTCTTCAACACAAAACTCCTGAGCGCAAGCTAATTCTCCTTACCAATTATGAAACCAGTATCCCTATCTAATTTCTATAACAAGTAAAGGCTTTATTGAGCAAGTCTTTTAACGGTCTCTAAAGGACTTCTAAATCTCCCAATCTTAAAACCTATTAGTTATGTATCTCAGTTCTAACTTTAAACCACCTCTCCCGAGTGTAAGATTTTAAGTTTAAAATCAATCAATCTATGGCCAATAGATTCAAAGCATTAAGCATAGAGAAAGCATAAATAGAACATTCATAAACATTCAATCAAGAAAACTAAACAATCAATGCATAAAGTTCAATGGCTACATCAATCCCTAAAAGTTCAATGGAAAACAATAAAATCACAATGAGAAGTCCATAACAAAACTAGAAAAATCAAGGGAAAGGAAAAGAAACTATGTTCGGCATGTTAATCGTCCGTTCCCGAAGCGAGCTCCACGATCCCGAGCATTAAAAATCTCTTTTCTAAGCTCTCAAATGGTCTTCTTGCCCTCCAAATTGGTCAAAAAGACAAACTGCCAAAAAACCTCTCCCAAACTCCTCCTTCTCTGCAGCTGCAAAGCCCTATTTTTATAAAAAATCGTTGCGGTAGTGCCATGGCGCTATATAAAGGGCAATGACGCTACACTATTGACCAAATGTGAAATTTAAACTTCTGAGCGTTGCGGCGCTCTAGGCCAACGTCGTGGCGCTATCTCCTCTGGCTTTTGGCTTCAAATCATGTTGTTATTCCATCTTGATCACTTTGATTCCGATTTTTCTCTCATTTTGATCCAAATATGTCTCATTTCCTCTCGATACTTTATTCCTGCAAAATATATCATACGTGCTTAAATTTGTCATGAAGAAACGAAAACTAACAAATAATTTCAATATAAATCTCATGAAATGTAGCTCACAAAGTGTTCTATCACCCCTCAGCAACTTCTCCAGATTCTGCACATTTAATCCAAAATAGGGAAAAATAGCAGGATTTGCATCAATTCTTCAACACAAGGAATTAGAACATGGTAATTAACTTTTCCGCTCAATTCCTCACTTCTGTAAACAATTTAAATACAAAACCTCACAATTATGCACATATTTACCCAAATAATTACTAGAATAACTCTCGTTTGGAGAGTTATCAACAGAGTGTTGACACCTTATACCCAAACTGTGATACACATAAGAGGATGACTAAGGGTGCTACCACGCCCCCATCCACCAGACAGAGGGAAAGAGAGAATGTCGTGTTGGGAAATTAAGCCTCCATACAATTTTTCTTTCCACAGTTATATCAAGACAAACAACCAATCACAAAATATATACGAAAATAGGGAAAACAATAACAACAAAACAGAATTATGCTAGTTCACCCATTAATGGCTACGTCTAGTCTTTCGCTCAGATGCGGGTTCCATTAATATGAGAATTAGATACAAGCTCTATAATATCTCACATAGATATTCACCTCTAGATGTCCCAAAAAAAGTCGTCTAGCTTCTAAGTATTATGAGCACTATACTTAGGTACATAAATGAAAAACTCACAGAATAATCAAGAACTAATTACCCCAAACAATGATTTCGATCTGTTCCTCTGTGTGCTGCCAACGCCCAGAGTCGTCGCCTATGAATTGCCATAAAAAATCCTTCAAAATCGACTATAAAGCTAATTCCCATGACTAAAGAAAACCTTAAGTAAATAGTTTGTATTCATAGACCAGCACCGCAGCGTTGAGATGTTGTATGGACGCGAACATCGTCAACCACACGTCTTAAGCTCCAACCCCTATAGCGTGATCCTCCCACTTTCGCAGAGTTGAGATGCTCTGATGTAGCGTCTCAACGTTGTCTTCTCGGCCAGCTTGCCCATACAGCTCCCATGTATTTCTTCATTCCTTCTTCATCCAAATCTTAACTGCTTCGATTGTGGTTTGGCTCCACCAACCCCAACAATCTCGCACTTGGAGTTAAAGCACAATTCTCTGCCTCCCACTAAACCAACAGTGTCTCTTCATCTTGACAAATCTGCCAAGGCTCAATTTTGACTGTATCAACAGTAACTGATTCTCATTTGCTCAGCTCTATCCAAGCTCCATCTATGATTGTCCTGAAATTGAACAATCCTACATGTTCTTGTCTCTCAGACATTAGAGACACAACCACGTGTTCTCACTCGTTCTAAGTGATATCTGATGCTTCCTTCCTCAATCAAGCCCAACGACCTCTGAAGAAAGATTTTTTCTCTAATGACTTGGCACTCCCAGCTAAGTCTGTTGTCACTCTAGAGACTTCACCATTGACTTTCGTACCCACTGTAGTCTTCTCCTTGAATGCACTCCTTTCCATACACGACTTCATCAACTCGCCAAACCATTTGACAACTGAAGCTTAAAACTGACAGCTCGTTGAACAACTCACTAAGCTACTCCCCTTTCTCATCTCTCTACTTTCTAACTGTTGTACTTGAACTGATTGCAGATTTTTATCTTCTGTCTTGGTTGTAACTGCTGCTGGTCTTTTCAAGTCTCGCCCTGAAACATCTGCAGCCCTATACATACTATGTCTATGAGATCCTTTGACAACCTCAAATTTTGACACATACACTGAAGCTTCTTTATGGTTCAATCTTATCACGAGCTTCCAACTACCCTTTGAAAACTCTTTCCTATAACCATCTTCATCCAACTTCCCAATAGATAACGTATTCATTCTAAAATCGGGAACATACTTGACAGCTCGCAACACCAACTTGGTCCCTCTATCGGTCTTCAAACAAACATTCTCAATTCCTCTAACCTTGGAGATACTCTCATTCCTCATTCTCACCTCGCCATGCTGACTAGTGAAATATGTGAACCACTTTCTGTCTGAAGATACATGTGTCGGTGCTGTTGTGTTCACAACCCACTCTGATGATCGGTTTAAAGGTACTGAGCTGCTCTCAACATAGGCTAGAAATTCTTCAACTATTGTGACATTAGCAGAATCTCCCTTCTCCTAATCCTCCTTTAACTTCCTGCAAAATCTCTTAATGTGTCCCTTCTTGTGGCAATAAAAACATTTCACATCTCTACCACTGCTCTTACTTCTATGGTTGCGATATTGTTGCTTTCCTTTTATAGTTCGTCTTCCCTTTACCCTTGATCTGAGCTATCAATGTCGATTCTAGATGGTTATCCCCACCAGAAGTGGATGCGGAATTCTTCAAGCTTTTTTTTCCTTGTATCTCATTAGCAATTGCAACATCACAAATATTTAAAAATTTTGGACTCTTGCCCCCCAAAGAATTCGACACTACCGTATTTATCGTCTCCCAACGTCAGGTAAAGAGGAAATAAGTTTTTAGTCTTTTACCTCTGAAAAAGTGATTTCCATCAACTCTAACTTATTTATCAGATCGGTGACTTCATTTATATGGGAGTTCATTGACGTACCTCTTCTATATGGATGTTGAAGTATCTCGTGATGAAATACACCTTTCTATTGGCAGAAGGTTTTTCATACCTGTTAGTCAAAGCCTTCATCGGTCACATTGCTGTTTTCTGACTTGCCATGCTCATTGACAAATAGATGATTGCTACCACTTGATCCATCTCTGTCCATTCTTTATATGTTATTCCCTCCTGTTGTTTCTTCATAGTTTTGTGTATCTTATTATATGTAAGAAGATCTATCGCCTGCATTTTCCAAAACTCAAAGTTTTCCCGATCAAATTTGATGACCCATTGACTTCTGACTAGATCCCATGATACTGCAACCTTACAACTCTGATACCACTTATTGGGAAATTAAGCCTCCACACAATTTCCCCTTCTACAGTTATATCTAGACAAATAGGCAATCACACACAATATATGAGAAAATAGGGAAAGTAATAACGACAGAACATAATTATACTGGTTCACCCAACAATAGCTACATCCAGTCTTCTGCTTAGATGCGGGTTCCACTAATATAAGAATTGGATACAAGCACTCTAATATCTCCCCAAGATACTCACCATCTAAAGGTCCCAACAAAGGCTCTCTAGCTTCTAAGTATTCTAAACATTATACTTAGGTATAATAATGAAAAACTCACATAACAATTAAGGACTAATTATCCCAAAGAATGATCTCGATCTGTTCCTTTGTTTTCTGCCAACGCCTCGAGTCGTCGCCTCTGAATTGCCACAAAAAATCCCTCAAAATCTACTACAAAGCAAATTCCCACGGCTAAAGAAAACCCCAGGCAAATAATCTGTATTTATAGACCAGTGCTGCAGCATTGAGACGTTTACCATAGTATCTCAACGCTACGGAAATGAACACCCTCAACGCGCGCCTCCTCACGACCGCGTTGAAACTCTGTCCCTAGCATTTCAACGCTCTAACCTCTGTAGTTTGCTCCTCCCGCTTTTGCAACATCGAGACACTCTGATGTWGCGTCGAGACGCTATAATATAGCGTCGAGACGCTCTAATGTAGTGTCGAGACGTTGTCTCCTCAGCCAGTATGCCCATGTAGCTTCCATGCATTTCTTCTTCATTCCTTCTTCATCCAATTCTTCATTACTTCGATTGTGGTTTGGCTCCACCAAGCCCAACATGTTGGTGGTCCCCACGGACCTTGGGCACAACATACCTCATCCCCTGTGTCCACCTCACACATAGAAAATCTTTGTCTCTCTCCATATATAAGGAAAAAAGCATCCCTAATGAAGGAAAGCCATCTTTCCCTACACAACTCTACATGAGGATTCAACACACACTCTTAAGTAGAATCTCACCATTGAGATTAATGCCTTTATACTATATTTGCTCCATGTCTGTCTGCTCCATACTTGTGTTCTAACTTAAGCATCATAGTACATTCGACAAAGTACAACACCTATGGTAGATTTATGTGCATAGATAACCAGGAGCTTGGAAACGAAGACGTTCGTGCACCTATGTGGAACTGATGCATCACTTGCTTATAAATCAACATGAATATACATCATTGACGTAATAACTATAGTATTCAATTTAAAAAGTAATTACTGTGAAAGAGAATAGATAAATCAAAGTAATTTAGAATAAACTTAGAAGATGACCCATTTGGTAATGTTCTCGTTTTTTTTTTCTTGTTTCTTGTTTTATTTTTTTTAATGAAAAAAAATAGAACTACATCTAATAATTGTTTCTTGTTTCTTTTTCTTTAATTGAAAAAAAAGAAACATATTTAGCAACAATATATTGTTTCTTGTTCTTTCTATTTTATTCAAAAAAGAAATTTGGTAACCATTTATTGTTTCTTGTTCCCTACAAATTTAAATTAAAAAAAAAAAGTAAAAGTTTTTTTACATTTTATTTATCTTTAAAATATTTATTATGCATTTTATAAGTCAAGAATTGATAAAATAATATTGCTATTTATGTTTTGAAAAAAAAAGGAAACGGGAATTGTTTAATCGCTAATCAACAACCCAAAAGCAAGTTGATGTGTTACGATAAATTTAATCTTTTATAAATTTCTTAAGAGAACAAGAAACAATAAACTGGATTTTGTTGTTTTTAAAATTTCTCCACAATTTTAATAATATCTCTTAAAAATGAGAAACGATAAATAGGAACAGTTACCAAATAATTATGTTTTTCGCCCAATGAAAACTGAAAATAATCAACAAGAAAAGAAAATCATACTAAACAGATCCAAACCGCCAAAGCTTATTAATTATTTTTAAGAAAGCATTTAGTTTCCTCATTCTCAAAAAGAAAAAAACATAACTAAAGTAAAAATGAGGAAGTAGTACACAAAACACAATTATTATATGACTAAATTTTATTTTTTAACATGAAGTTACTTAAGGAATTAATCTTGAAATTTCATTACAGTTTCATTATTATATGAATGGATGATTATTTACTATAAAAATATAATATATTACCACCAAAATGAGTATAATATATTACCACCAAAATGAGAGTTTGATCATTTTATCAAAAAAATTTTGAGCATAAAACATATCTTAATTTTCTAGACAATTTTACTAAGTTGTATCAATATTGCATGGCAAATAGTTTAGTGATTGTTAGAAACTTTATTTCATTTTTGTTTAGAAAATTTATTTTGTTTTTGTTTTCAAAGTGCTTTGGTTGATGCAGAATTTGGATTTGAACTCGAATTTTGTTGTCGAATGCCTTCTGACAAACACCCACACATACAATATTAGATATGTGTGCACCAGTGTGTGGTACTAAACTCAGATACACGATGCCTAAGTGAGACAAAGGGTTTAGTTAAGGATAGGAGAAGTAGGATTGTAGAACCTACCTTGCGCCCCACCCCCTTCTTTAGCCTAATTTCAGGAGAATCTAGTATGGTAATTTTACCCTCGACAACTTTTAAAGCCCATGATCAAATGACTCAAAAAGGTTAATGTTCTATTGTCATATATTGAGGAAAAATTCGTTTTTTTTCTCCAAAAAATATATTAAAAATTTAAGGAAAAAAATAGTTATAAAAAGAAAATATTTACGGATCTTATTTTTTTCCCCTAAAAAAATAGAAATTATCCACGCACATGATATATTTCAAGGATATTACTCCTCAATTAAAGATAAACTAAAGATGTTTCAAATATTCTTAAATGGGACTGAGGAATAACATCAGAGTTGGGCATGAGAAAGCGATTTATTACTCAGCTTGGGTCATCCCCCCCCCACACGCATTACAGGTTAGTTGTGCATGTTCATTAAATTTTAAGGTAGATGACTGAGGCGTATAGACCCTAGTCAAGTACAAAATGAGCCGAGCTAGTACAGCAAAAGAAACAAATAAGAAAAGCAATGCAAAACTGGAGTTCTCAAAGGTTGGCTTCTTGATCATTTGGGTCAGCTGCAGGACCTACCACCTGGATATCTTCTTCCTCAGCCTCCAGCTCAGCCTCATAGGCCTGATAGGCCAAAGTAAGATCATGATCAGGAGCAAGCTTCCTCACCTCATCAGTGGCTAAGTCAAACCCCTTGTTAGCTAGGCTCCTCACAAGATCAGAAAACTCAGGAAGCTCTTTTATGACATCTTCCAGATCAGCATAGCTCGACCATCTTTTCTTATGTTTAGTCTCCTTAATGACTAGGACTTCCTCAGCTTTCACCCTCAGATATTTCTCCTCCTTAGCCTGAGCTTTAGCCTCATGAACATCCAAGCGGGCTCAGCTCAGATGGTTTTCCTGGGAGGCGATAGCTTCTCTAGCTTGTTATTCTCTACTTGGAGCTTCTTCACCTTAGCAGTCAGTGCTTCAATACTTTTGGTATCTTCACGTTACCTCGAGAAGCTAACCTTTCTTGTAGTAAGCTCTTTGCTCACCAGAGCATCGGCGTAACACGCTGTAAAGTGCAGGTCAGTTGGTTTATCTATTAGAGCTTGAACATAATCTTCGGGCTTCTCCAAGAAGGACTCCTTGCTATGCTTCAACGACAGAGCCGTGTTGTTATAAAGAGCAGCTGTAGTGTTGGGTTTGTAAGATGATTGCAAACAAAGTCCCACATTAGTTAGGGAAGAGAGGTCAATTATCTCTATTGGTATGAGGCCTTTTGGGTGGAACCAAAAGYAAAGTCGTGAGGGCTATGCCCAAAGCGGACAATATCATATCATTGTGGAGATACTCGGGGTACTTGAGGTACCATTGTCCGTAACAAGTGGTATCAGAGCCATAGAAACCTAGCTGTGTGGGGGAGGAATCCTCAGGGTCAAACAAAGAGTGTTTGGTAAGCCTAATAGTCATTACGGTCATGGTAGACTGATAGGAAAGTGGGATATCTTTGTTCGAAGGGAGGAAATTGAGGGTGCGATATAACGACACCAAGTGTTCCCACAATGTTGGTCTGTGTAGCAAGTGATCTATCTAGAAGTGCTAAATAGAAGTAGACTCTCGATAACAATCGGGAGTAGATGAGTGCATGACTATTCGAGGCAAGATACAAGTGGTACTTTATTCGAGGGGAGGATTGTTGGGTTTGTAAGGTGATTGCAAACAAAGTCCTATATTGGCTAGGGAAGGGAATGATCATGGGTATATAAGAGAGGTCAATTATCTCCATTGGTATGAGGCCTTTTGGGTGGAATCAAAAGCAAAGTTGTGAGGGCTATGTCCAAAGCGGACAATATTATATCATTGTGAAGATACTCGAGGTACTTGGGGTACCGTTGTCCTTAACATGTAGTTGTGTCTCGAATTGTCTCAACCGTGAAACTGAACTTGAAAGGGTAACTAGTCGTCCTACCGAGCCAATGGAGGGTCGTCCCCTTCTGAAGTCAAATTGATCGATGCAAGCCGCGACCTTTAAGAGGCCGATACTACCGTCTAAATAGGATCAGCTCGAATTAGCAGCACTGAGCCTTCGGAGGCTCGATCTCCCTGAGCTGAGTTATCCTTAGTCCTGAGGTGAACATACCTAACTCCCCAAATTCGCTAGGACCCAGCAATATGGCTCTCCTTTCCTAGTGATGAGCCATTCGCCCGAGACAATAAACCACTTGTCTCGCTAGTGATTATTGGCTGAGGGTGAGTCCATGATCTTACAAAAGATGTTCCGAGCCGATATGTAATACCGACTCGGGTGTTCTTTATAAGATTTTATTATATGGGTGGCAAGGAACTAACCTACGTCTACGAAGAGGTTCTCGTCACCTGCATTGAAGCTCCACTAGGTGAACCACAATCTGAGAAGAGTGGCCCATCCATTGGGTGCCAACTGAGTCGGGGCCAGGTTGGTAACCAATAGAAATCTTTGAATGAAATGATGGAGAGGGAACCGAACCCCACGTTCGAACATCTGGGGATAAAGCCTACCCACCCAAGAGCAGGATTATCTAAGCTCTCGTTGATTTGAGGCAGTCTCATTAGTATCCTATTTGGAATTTTATGGCCTTTCCTAAGTTTATTTAGGTCGGATTCTTTACAAATTTAAGGTAGTGGTTCCGAGCGAGGGTCAGCTCTGCCAGAAGTAAATGCCTCACCCATAGTCGGTTCTACCCTATTGAGTGTTAGATCTATCCTAGAGGCTAACACACCGTCCCCTCGACCTGTGCAGGCTCTAATAATAGCACCCCCAGACTCACTAGACGACCCAATCATGGATGAAAATAAGGGAAATGAAAACTGACCTAAAAGGGGCATCCGAACCGAGGTAATCTTGAAAATCATGAAAACTTTTGAGAGGATTTGAAGGATTGCGCAAGGGAAAAGCAAACAAAATGGACCCCCTATTTATAGAAGACGATCAATTCATCTCAGTCATCCGTTGAATTTGAAATCAACGACCCAGATTTGATCTCGCCAAAAATAACTAAGTGTGACGTCAGCTTATGTCAGCTCGACCTTTCATATATATTATGGGCACTATTCAGGTGGAAAGTCAGGTCAATTTGCACCTCTCATGTGACACTGAGCTGAACCGGCTGGGCACTTCAGCTCAGTGAGGGCCAATGTTAGGGGTGATTTCTTAGCTCACACATGGCGGATAATGATTGGACCATGAAATATACACGTGACTTGCGCTGCTATGCTTTAAGTTTCATCGCCTCGGTCTTTTCTCCTATGATCGAACCAACCTCTTTTCTAGCCGAGCCGACAGGCTTACTTAAAATCCTGTTCCCAGTTATTGGTTGACCCGATTCGCCTTGCCTCGACTCAACCTTAATCTTCGACAGACTCCACAACATCACACTGCATTTCACGGCAACCTTAAAGAGCCGTTGAGGCCTTGTCGAGAACACGATCGGGGATCTCGCCTATAAATAGAACCTATTTGCTCCGTTTAAAGGTACGCAAACATCCCCTTTCTCTCTGAAAAGCACCTTGAATTGTTCCTGAATTTGGCATGGGGGTGTTCCTTGTTGTGTAGGTCACCTATCCAGTTTGCTCTAGTTCATTCGCCAAGTCATCCTTTCGCTCCGAGCCGAGGTTCGCGGTGTTGGTCATTTTCTTGACCAAACAGTTGATATATATATATATATTTATTTAGGAATCTTAGTTTTTTTCCTTAAAAAAATAGAAATTATCTACGCAAATAATATATTTCAAAGGTATTAGTCCACAATTAGAGATAAACTAAAAATGTTTCAAATATTCTTAAATATATATATTTTTTATACCTTAATATTTGAACCACACCTTTAACTAATATTATAGAATAATGCTTGATCCTACTATATATATATATATGTTTAGTTGTCCAAAACAACTCGTAAGATATTAAATCATAAATGGTTGGCCGTTATGGTCTCAATTTATTCCCTCTAAATCATTTATTATTTTTTCATTGGTCCCAATGACAAAATATTCTTGAAAAATTAAAATGACAAAATAATTTTTTTTTTGTCAACTTGAACAAAGCTCAATTAGTCAAGATATCAATAACTCCTATTAAAGGTCATAGATTTGAATCATTGTAATACTAATAAAAAAATGATGATAATTTTTAGGTTAAAAATACATTTAGTTCACGGCTTTAATTGAAGTAACGATTTAGTCCCTAAACATTAGTTTGTTGCATTTAGTCTCTACATTTCAAATTGATTACAATTTAATCCCGGTAGTTTAAAGTTTGTAATGATGTAGTGCATATCTTGGATTTTTTTGTTAAATTTAAAATATATAGATTGATAAAAACCTATGAGAGACAAATGTGTTTATAAATTACAAAAACTAAAATCGTTACAGGATTAAAATCGACACTTAATTTTGATAAGATTTTTTCATGATAAGAACTAAATTGTTACAAACTTTAAACTACAAAGATTAAATTGTTACATTTTAGGGTTCAGGAATTAAATTATTATCAACTTGAAAGTACATGTACTAAATCGTTTCAAATTAAATTAGTTTAGGGACGAAATCGTAACAAACTAAAGTTTGGAGATTAGATCGAACAAACTTTTATTTTTTAGTTTTTATTGATGAGTTTACACCTTCTCCATTATATTATAAAATAAGAATTCATAAAACAACATCATTTTCCTCAACTTTTAATGTTGTTTCCTTTTCCTTTTGATGATGGACTGGAATCAACTCCTTCACATCACAAACGACGTCGTTTTCATACACTTTTGTTTTTTCATCTACTTGGTTACACAACCAGTATTTATGAATATCTTGATTTTCTTTTGGAAAAARGAACCATAAAACCAAAACTAAAAGCAAAATAATTTCGAGAGAGAGAGAGGATTTATGGATATTCCCCCAATAAGTGGAACCTTTTGGGAGAGAAAAACGAAAAGCAAAGCTGCAAGTAAAGCATATATAAAAGGAAAAAAGAAAAAAAAACAATTAAAGCAACATTTGAAAATCTTTAAACTTTTTTTCTCTCTCTCTCTGCCTCAAAATGTTTGATTCTAATGCACATCTATCAAAAATTCAAACCCTATTTTCACTTACTTTTTACCTCTTTTTTTTTTCAAAGAAAAGAAGTTAGAAAAAAAGGGTAAATCTCTATCAATTTTTATTTGTGTATTTGCCCCATAAAATCAATTTTAACTTTAAACTTTTAGTTTCAAATTTAAGTTTCTATTTTTAAATTCAAGATTTACGATTAATGATGGACGTTCTTGTGAGTGGACAAGGTTAATTACTATGTGTATTGGTTCTTTTGGCTTGGATTGAGTGCCTTTTTAGTTAGGTTTAGACATTTTTCTTTTCGCTTTTTTTTTATTCTTAAAATATAGCTTCATAATTGGGGATGAAAACTTAAACTTTCAATCTCAAGAAAAAGTTACGGTGCCTCTACATTTTGTTGTGAGTTTGTAACACTTTTTAACCTATTTGATTTTATAGGTAGGTTCTGAAATTTCAGTCATTCGTGAGGGTGAGGGTGCTCTGCTGGCGATGAGATTGAGTTTTCTGAAGGACTCGTGGTTGAATCCATGGTTCCATGTTTCCATGAGTTCGACAACGAGTGAATCAACATTTCTATCATAATACAAAAAAATCGACAAAATATGAAAATATCAACAAAATGTCACTAATATATATATATATATATATATATATATATATATATATAATATCAATATTAATTATATTTTTAACTAATTAAGAAATGGAAAAATGTTTATTTGTTAATTTAAATATTTTTTACGGTTTTTTTTTATTTTTCTAACTTTTTATATAAATATCCATCACATTTTATCGATATTTCTATCAATATTTTCTTGAAATTGAGACATCAACATTTCTATGGATATCGACATTTAAAATCTTGGTTGAATCGGATTCTCATAAAGTAATTTCTCTCGTCAATATAATGGTGTGATAAAATGGAATAACGAAGTGCAGATGTGTATCGAGGACAAATTTTTCTACATTTTTTTGGTCGATTTCCTATCTACATTTTGGATTGAAAGGAAGATGCAAGAAGAAGATAGGTCATCTATTTTAGCCCTAGAGACAAGTCATTGTTGTCATTAATGAAACTGCTATTTTTTTCAAAAAAAAAAAAAGAAAAGAAAAGAAAAAGAGAGTTACACGATTAATTCAAATGTAGGGTCCAATTTAATGGGAGTTTAATGTTAAAACCGATTCACTAAAGTGGTAAAAATATTTTTTTTCCCCTTTTTCTCATCTAACAGTTCTTTTTAAATCAAAATAAAAAAAATAATGAGGATTCAAAATGGTGTGAAATAGAAGATTGGAAGAATATACACTTGACCTTAAAAGACATAAATGTTACCCAA
>NW_019104585.1:708299-736210 GCF_001995035.1 Momordica charantia
GGATAGCAATAAACAAAACCCTAAGGGACAAAACCCTAATGGGCACAAAACCCTAAGGGACAAAACCCTAATGGGCACAAAACCCTAATGGGCATCAAAACCCTAATGGGCACAAAAATTTTAGAAGAAACCTAGAGCTCTGATACCATGTAGAGACTAAGGTTGGAGAGAATCCAATGTGATGTATTCTCATTATTAAAGTCTATATATATAGACAAATATATAAGGTTGACCTAATCCTATAAATAGAAGGTAAATGACAAATTAATATTAATATAAGAATATAAAATATACTAATATATACTTTAACACCTTCCTCGTAATGATTGTAGAATTCAATGGCCTCTCCTTCCTAATAAAATTCATCTTCAATCATGTAGGACTCTTAATGATGGATGAAGGAAAAGAATGACGACCTTATGGTACCTATTTCTTGAATTCGTCGGCTCTTGAAATCTACGAAATTTTAGATCATAATCATAATATCGAGATCAAATCTGGGCCAGATTAATAAACTCAAATTCTTCCTTAGAGTCAGCTATAATCAACATCTCAATCTTGATTTCAGTTGAATCCTGATGTCTGGCTCTCCCATGCATAATATCTCTAACCATGTTTCATGGATTTGTATCTCCCCTTTCTTGCAGAATTTCTATCAAAATGTTGTTTACAAGAATATCACTTACAATCTCTCATTTCTACCTAAAAATAGAGTACTCTAAAGATATCCTCTTGACCTTAGTTGTGTGCTATTGAATATTGAGCATAGCATCACGGAGATCATTCCTGCAATCTGCATCCCGTGGCAACCATCTTTAGCCCATGCAGTTACTTTGGTACCAAATTTGGTCTAAACCAACTCTTGAAGATTTTACTAAAATTTCATAATGCAAAGTACAACATCAAAGAGTGAACTGATAAACTGGTAACTAAATTGAGAATATTTAAAGATACAGAGGCAACTAGTTATAACATCCAACCAGTAATCGAAAAACCAAAATAGCCCCTACATTAGTTCCAATTACCTAAGATATGTTCATTTCTATATTGTGCACAATATTTCTTTCAATCGGCTTACTTCTTCCCAATATTCTGATACAAGACTTGGTAAGGTAAGAAAAATTCAGGTTATTTTATTAATTTCAAAATTATAGTTCACAAAAGGAAAACCATGTCTTTGTATAAAGCTAGGCTAGAGTAATGGGAATCAATTACGAGGTAAAATAATTTTAACATAGGGTAACTAGAAAGCTTACTAAAACAAATTGAAAAAACAATAAAAATAGTAAATAGAACCCTACATTAGTTTGTGACACATTATCGTTACATATAACAAAATCCCCTTCTATATTACTAGATATAAGCGCCAACATTGGATGCCTTACATGAGTATCTCTCCACACTGGTGTTCTATACGTAAGAAAAGTCTTGAAACACAACATCACATCTTTGTCACTTGTGAGTATGCTGCAAGATTTTGGAATTATGTCTTGTCATCTCTTGGGTAGTACACAATCCTCCCAAATAACCCCATTTCTCTCCTATCTAGTGTTCTTGGATCTCATCCTTTTAAAACGGAGAAAAAGCTTCTTTGGATGAACTTCCCAAGAGCTTTCTTTTCGGTTACTTGGAAAGAAAGAAATCAAAGAATCTTCAAAGATAACGAGCTACCTACGACCGTCTTTTTTATGCTATAGTTCACTTGGTTATTACTTGGTGTAAATGCTCTCCTCTTTTCCATTACCATAGCTATTCTTCTCTATTATCCAATTCGAGAAGTTTTTTGTAACTCCTTTGGATTGGGGTTCTCCCCTCTATTTGTAATTTCATAGTATCTATGAAATTGTTAATTATAATATATATATATATAGCTAGTTAAGACAAAGGAACAAACATAAAGATATCATTCATATATTTCAAATTTTTTATTCAATTTTTTTTTCTTCCACAAGCAAGATTATCAATGCATCAAACATCATTTGAATGAACCACTAAACCAACCATGGCATAAGATTGACACAATAGAAAAACAAATAGGATAGCTAAAACACACTCTAAAACACAAACCTTCGTCTTTCCTGAGATTCGATCAAGTTATTATACACTTTCAACATGTCCCATGCTGCAGCTGTCTATCAGCCAAAAGATAATATTCAAATAGCATCTTCAACAAGTAATTAGACCAAAAACAGATGATGTAGGTCAGGAAAAAAATATATCATACATACATGATACAGTAAAAATACAGAATGTCGAGTGTACTGTCACTAGAGAGAACATCACAAAATACCCACACATTACAATCTTCATGAAAAAGCATATGAAAAGCTAACAACCAGAGAAACAAACCAACTTCAGTATACAAACATTTGTAGACCATTGTAGCTCCGGAAATATATATCAGATAATATGATTCTATTTGGTTTTAGTTAAAGGTAAAAGCAGTGGGGGATTTTGATGTCGGATCTTAATAACACATCTTTATACCAATTTGTCATTTATCCATTGAACAGTTCAGTTAAATTATGTGATATCAATAACCATATTATCTATTCCCTACGTAATATCAATACATAGCCAAAGACATGCTTTAAGACAATTATATTATCTAGGGGCAAGCCTTTTTCCGATGCTTTGACCAAGTGTAAACCATTGTGAATAATTAATTATATTTCAGCCAAAAATAATTTAAGTAGTCAAATTTCTCTAGAGTACAAGCCTTGCAAACTCACTAGTTCCATGAACATGATGTGTAATGATCAGAATGTCAGGAATACTTGAAGGATAAAAAATACTATTGGGGTAGTAAGGTTAGGTATATTAGTCTCTCTCTTTTTTTTTTTGACAAGATTGATAATATGAAAAGGAAGAAAAAAATTCATGATACAAGCTCCCAAAGGAAGCGAAAAAATAATAAGAGAAACAATCAAAGGGTAGGTATATTAGTCATTAGAAAAGGAATTGTTTATAAAAAGAAGGAATGGGAAGAGATGAAGCCAAGTAATAGTTTAGTTAGTTAAAAGTACCTCAAATACTTGAGAAGTCATTGTAATTCTTCTAGTTTTATCTTTCAATATAATTTCAGTTGTTTGGTTTCTATCAAAATGCTGTTAGGAATATCATTAGGATAAGAAATACTATTATGGTATTAAGGGTATATTAGTCATTCACTTAAGGATTAGTTATAAATAGGGGGAATGGGAGGAGATGAAGCCAAGGAATACTTTGGTTGGTTTGGGCTTTGAGTGGGAATACTCGAGGGGAGGTTTCAAATACCTCGATTACTTGGCAAGTCACTATAGTTTATAGTTTATCTATCTTTTATCTTTCAATATTATTTAGTTGCTTGGTTTTTATCACAAAGCTAATTTTCTTTGCCAAGGAAAAGGGATACAATGCAGTTTTCAGCCTCGTTTGATTGCAAAGAAAATTACATTCAGAAAGATTACCTGCCATCCTTGGTCAATAAAAAGCTTTTTCTTTTCAAGTAGTGTTGGTGTAGCATTGATACCCAACAAAGCACAGCCTCGACTCTGAATCAATGATGTTCACAGATATATTAAATATTTTCATCTAAATGAGTAGATCGACAATCTTGGAGCCACAAACAAAAGACAGATACCCACTGACTATATAATGCCAACATTAAGTGAAATTACCTAGATTACATTTTTGAGAAAGCAGGCTTTACATCATACATGTACCTATCTGATTCTGATCAATACAATCAGACTAATTTTGATGTAGCTAACTATGTTTAGTTAGTTAGATAAGTTATATTAGTTAGCCTTTTGGTTAGTTATTCATAACCAACAGCTAGTTCCCTTATTTCCTTTTTAAAAGCCGTGTCCTGCAGCCTATAAATAGGAGGCTTTGTATTCATTTAGTGAACAACACTCATTTTAATAAGAATTCTCTTTTGGTTTACACCAAATTGGTATCAGAGCACCAAGATCCTTCGGCACGAAATGGCGGGTAAGAAAAATCCCAATGTTGGAGATTCTTCCCTCATCCAAAAATATGCGGAGTATATCACAGTCCTCTCACCACAAACCTAATTTTATAAATCTGGATTGTGACTCATTTCCTTTTCTTTGCCAAATTTACTTGCATTAGAATCACCTCTTACACAGGTAGCATTTAGAGCCAAACCAAAGAGTGAGCTTCATTATTTTTATACCTAAAATTTCTCTTAACCTTTCTTTGCCTACCATATTCAGACCCATATACTAGACGTGGTTTGCTAGCTAGGACTTCTTCTAAAATACTAACAATATCTTGGGTACTGGCCCCTTGAAAGAGACTCATGACTAGGGATAGTGACACCTAATTTTCCTTTCATCCATACCATGCACCATTTATCAAAACCTTTCTTTCCATTGCTAATAAAAAGTCTCAATCAGCTCTCTATGTTTCTCCAAATCTAATTTTCAAACTCATCCTTCCATTTTCCCTTCTTTCTATCATTTTATTTGCCACTAAGATTGGATCAATGATCTATTTCCACTTTTTTTTCTTACAACCAACAAACTTTTCATTGATAAATAAGAAGTAACATAAAATGTTCAAGAAAACAAACTCTCAGAGAGTGTAAAGAAGAGAACAAATAGAGTAGAAATACTCTAAAGAGGAGAGATAAATTGCTCCGATTCAAATAGAGTAAAAATATGGCCTCTTGTTGGATCTTGATTCGATCAAGCCTTTTCATGATTATTTATAGATTTTTTCAGAGTGCCTCATTCACCTTTTTGCTGGTATTATCAAGGATTTTCCACCTGGATGTTCTTCATAAGACATTATATTATCCGTCAAGAATATTTCTAGTTTATCCCCTTCCCAGTTGGAGTCGTTCTATTTGTCCTCCAGGTATAAAAAAGTAGCCAAAATTCAAGAAGAATCTTTCTAGCTTTCATTGATGTATGAAATTACAAAAAGCCCGTTGAAGGGTGACATAAGACACTTCCAATTAGACAAGAGGAAAGTGTAGCTATAGTGGTGAAAAGTAGGAGAGGTTTTACACCAAGAGACAGCTTTATACACTATAGCATCAAAAAAATGCTCGAAAGATTGTGCTTGTCGTTGAAGGTCCTTTGATTTCGTTCACCCCATGTAGTCCAGATAAAAGCGCGAATGAAATTTGTCCATAGCTGTTCCTTTTCGTTTTTAAAGGGGTACCCCATAAAGGTGGCCTTTAGGAGAAGTTGGGGGTCGTTTGGCAATGCAGTGGACCAACCGAATGCACTGAGGATGTCCTTCCAAAATTCAGAAGCAAAGGTGCAGGAGGTGATTCAGAAGCAAAGGTGCACGAGGTAAAGAGATGTTGTTGAGATTCCAAGCTGTTCTTGCAAATGATTCAAGTCTTCTTTGTAGTTTGTCATTGGTGTTAATGGCATGGTGACTAAGCTCCCATAGAAAGAAATTCACCTTTTTTGGGCACTTTACCTTCCAGATAGTGTTGTAGAGGCTATTTCGGGGTGTTTGGTTGCTGTGTGTGAGATCCTTAGTGAGAGAGCTAGTGGAAAATGTTCCATTCGCTTCCAATTTCCAGAATAAGACACCCCTTTTTGTCGTCAATTGAACCTCTGTGAGCTGTAAGCTAAGGCCTGCCCATCCATTTATCTCATCATCTTTGAGATTCCGCCTTAATCCCAAATTCCAACATGTTGTAGATTCATTCCAAAAATCAAAGATTGGGGCCTCCTTTCTTGATGATAAAGCGAAAAGGTTGGGGAAGGATTGTTTTAGGGGCACACTATTCAGCCAGGGGTGATCCCAAAAAGATATATTCCTGCCATTTCTGGTTTTGTAGGCCAACCGGTCAAAAATCAGATTCTGTAGCTTTCTCATGGCTGCCCAAGGGCTTTTTGCGGTGGGGTGTGACGTAGAAATGAGTTTGAGGTTCCAAGATGCTCTACCTTATTTAGCTTCGATCACCTTCCTCCATAGGGCTGTTTCCTCCTTTAGGAATCTCCAATTCCATTTTGCAAGGAGATTTCTATTTTTCAGTTTCATATTAGCAATCCCTAAGCCCCCTACTTGGATTGGTTGTTGTATAATCCCCAAGATTTCTAATTTTTGGTGGTCTATGTTTAGCCCCGATGCCTCCTCATAAAGCCTAATGATGTTGAACATGTTTGTAAGGGAGAAGTCTTTATATGGGGAGAAGAGGATGGTGTCGTCCGCAAATTGTAAATGACGAATGGCCAAAGAGTTTTCCCACATCAAAACCTTTAATAAAGTTGTTGTTTGCTGCATGGGGCATAAGTCTACTATAGACATCAACAACCATTATAAATAAGAAGGGTGATAGGGGATCACCTTGTCGGAGACCCCTGGAAGTGGTAATTTTATCCCGAGGACGTCCATTGATAATGATTGAGAAGTTTGTTGAGGAGATACACCCTCTGATCCAATTTCTCCATGTGTGACCGAAACCTTTGGTGGCAAGAACCTCATCAAGGAAATCTCAATCTACTTTGTCAAAAGCCTTTTCTATATCGAGATTGATAACCACTCCTTTTCTCTTATTTCTATCCCAACCCTCAAAAATCTCATTGGCTATTAAAGAGGCATCAAGGATTTGTCTTCTGGCCACAAAAACGGATTGTTCCTTGGTAATGGTGAGGAGCAACAAACTTTTCAACCTTTTAGAGAGAACTCTAGCTATAATCTTGTAAAGGCAAGATATGAGGCTAATGGGGCGAAAATCTCCTACCTTCCGTACATCCACCTTCTTTGGGGATGAGGCAAATATACGTTTCATTGAGGCTAGCATTAATTATGCCGTTCTTAAAAAAATCTTGGAACATTCTCATGATGTCTGGCTTTAAGAATGTTCCAAATTAACTCTGCCATGTATCCGTCGTCTGGTCCAGAGACTTGTTTGACCACAATTCTTTAACAGCTCTCCAGCTTCATGTTTCTTATTTTAAGATGCAGCTTTTTGTTATGAAGAATACGTAGAAGAGATCAAGGTTGCCTTTGAGAAGTCTTTTTCTTCGGATCCTTCGTCGATGTAGGGTATGAAGCTAATTGGTGATCCAAACTTTGTAGTTGCTGTCCTTGGATTTCTCTGGCGGTGGTTCTAGGTTTTTTTGTTCTTTTTCTTTCAATTGCTTGTATTGCTCCTTATTGAGCTTGTCTTTTGATCATTCTGTTTCTCTTTTTCTTTCGCCCCTTTTGAGTTTGTATCTTGAACAGTTTCCTTTTCATTGATGAAAAGTTGTAACTTTATCTTGTTTCAAAAAAAAAAATGCTCCCCAATTCGTACCAGCGTCATTATGAGAATCGATTACAACTGTGGAGTACGTTTGGGATTTAATTAGGTTTAATACTTCTTTATGGGGATCAGTCACTAAGATTTGATTAGGCTTTTTTAGGATCCGTTCAAAAACAGCTCTGCAAAAGGAAACCCCTAAAGAAACGGGCTCCAATCCAAAAGAATAAGACCTAACTGATCATTACAAAATGTCTTAGTGACCGATCCCCATAAAGAAGTATTAAACCTAATTAAATCCCAAACACCTAATTAAATCCCAAACGTACTCCACAAATTTCTCCACCCCCTAAACACCCTATTATTCCTTTCCAGCCATATACCCCATAAAGTAGCCAGAAAACAAGCTTGCCACAGAAACCGCCCTTTGTCACGAAAAGACTTCCTCTATCATCGCCCTACAATCTCTGGGGCTGACCCAAGCAATCCCAAAACAACTAAAGAAGCGATGTCATAACTCCTGCGCAAACTAACAGGTCCACAACAAATGCTCAAGATTTTTCGAGGCATTCCTACACAACACACACCACTGCGGGCCAAACAAAAAGAGGATTTCTTCTAAATAGTAAATACGATCCATTGTATTGACTCTACCAAGCAAGACTTGCCACCCAAAGAACTTGATCTTCTTTGGTATTTTAATCTTCCAAAGAGAAGAGAACCAAATGGTCACTGGGGGCCAAGAAGAAGAATCATAAGAAGAAGAAGAAGAGGACTACGACGACGGGGAGTTCAGGACCTGAAAAAGGAGCTACAAGAGAAACCTTTCGAGGGGTTGGAGGACCACACCCTCACATCCTCCCTCGCAAAGGAGAAGGAAACCCCAGACAGCAGATCAAGAAGCGCGGAAATACCCAAATCATTATTAATGAAAAGGGAATAATCATTTATGAATAAACCTTCACTCTGTTCATTATTCAGGGGCTATCATCTTTATCATCTTCAAAAAGTACATTTAATGATAATGAAGATGAGAATCCATCCTTCCTATGTTCCATAATCTCATAATATGACTCATCCATCGAGACCTTTTCAGAAAAGGCTTCCTCTTTTTCCTTTGTTAATTTCCTCGATCATGGTTGATTTGTGCACGGATGGCTCTATATTTGACACAAATACTTTCTTAATGCCTTCGTCTACTACTATGCCATCACCATCTGAGATTAGAAGACAATCAGTCTTCAATGTCTGTTCAACTTCAGCTTTCACCCTCTCTTTCTCTTATTTGGTGATGTATTGAGCTGTCTTTTGAAAAATATCCATTCGAAAAGCCTTTTTGAAGGGTTTGTGGTTGGCCGGCATTCTGTTCATATCTCTCATCTTCAATATGCAGATGATACGCTTACATTTTTGCAAGGATTATTACTTCATGATGAACTCTTTAATTAAAACCATTGAAGTTTCAAATGGTTTTCCAGCTTGAAAGTTAATTGGGAGAAATCTTCAGTTTGTGGTATTAACTTGGCAAAGTGGATCAGTAATCTACATGCCTTAATTGCAAGGTGGATACTTTACCCTTTCCTATCTTGACTTACCGTTCGGTGTAAATCCAAAATCCCTAGGATCTTGGCAACCAGTTCAAGAGAGAATTTTGAAGAAGTTAGACAGATGTAGGTGTTCCCAACTTTCTCGTGGTGGTAGGCTTACTCTTTGCAATGTGGTTCTAGCCAATATTCCAATCTACTACATTTCTTTATTCCAAATGCCTTCATTAGTTCGAAAGCAAATTGAAAAGAGTATGAGAATCTTCTTCTGGAAAGGTAATTCAACTGGTAAATTAAAACGTTTAGTTCATTGGAACATCTCTTCACTTCATTTGAAGCAAGGGGGTTTGGGTATTGGTAATCTCAAACAAACAAATAAAGCCCTCTTAGCTAAATGGGGTTGAAGATTCACCCAAGAACCTTCTTCCCTCTGGCGGTTGGTCGTAGACAGTATCTATGGGTCAAATCCGCATAATTGGCACTCTTAGGAGAGGAAAAATGGTTGTTCTAGATGTCCCTGGGTTAATATTTTCATTTTCAAGCATTGGAGTAGTGTTCAGCACCATTCCTCCTTCATTGTGGGAAATGGCAGCGGAATATTCTTTTGGCAAGACGTTTTGTTGGGTACTTCCAGCTTCCAGGATAGGTTTCCACTTTTCCACTTTAGCATGCCAAACAACGAAATCATGCTTTCCATTTCTCGCAAGGTTGTTTGATTAATACATTTTTGTATGATAAAGCCCTCTTGAAATTTGAATATGGGAAAAGTTTAAGAAATCTTGGAAAACGGAGACAGTATGGTCCTTTTCATTTGAGAAGGAGAGCATGATTCCGTTGTTCTAAAGATCCAATACCCAATCCGCCAAAAGAGAGGGGAAGAGGGGTCCATTCACATTTCACAAGGTGGCTGCACGGGTGAGAATCCTCTCCTTCCCAAAAGAAATCTTGAACTAGGTGATCCATGTCTTTTGTAATTCCCGCAAGGGCTTTTAACAAAGAAAAATAGTACAGAGGTAGACTATTGAGGACCGATTGGGCCAAAGTTAACCGTCCCCCTTTGGAAAGGAAGAGGCCTTTCCACTTAGACAGCTTGGCTCGGAATTTGTCCACCATAGGTTCCCATAAGCCAAAGGTTTTTGGATTACCCCCTAAAGGAAAACCGAGATAGGACATCGGGAGTGATTCAATCTTGCACCCTAAAAGCATTGCACAGTCTTGCATGACCTCCTCACTAATATTGATTCCCACCAGAGAAGTTTTGTTAATGTTGAGAGACAAACTTGAGGCAAAGATAAACATGGAAATGACCTCCCAACATTGTAATAGGGACCCTTGGCTGAAAATGATTGTGTCACCCGCATGTTGAAGGAGGTTTAAAGGGACCCTTTTACTTCCCATCAAGAAGTCGTTTAGGATACATTTCTCATGACAGAAGTGCACTAGACAACTTAAGGCATCACCTATAATAGTGAAAAGAAAGGGGGACAGAGGACAGTCTTGTCTTAGTCCTCGAGTTGCAAAGATCTTCCCTCGAGGTCCTCCATTGATTAACACAGAAAAATTCATTGACTTTAGCCATCCGTGTATCCAGGCTCTCCATCTTTTTCCAAAGCCTTTTCTGTCCAAGACTGCATCCAGAAAGCTCTAGTCCACCTGATCATAAGCTTTCTCATAGTCAAGCTTCAACAAAAAGCCTTTCCTCTTGTTCGCTTTCGAATCACCCACGGCTTCTGAAGCGATTAGGATAGCATCAAGGATGTTTCCTAGTAACAACTTCTGGTTCACTCTTTTCCTGAACAATATCAACATAGGAGTTACAAGGTAGGCCTTTTCTTTATCTATAGGCATTTCGCCCATATTCTTTTCCAACCTCTTTGGTAAATCCCAGCAGGAATAAATCACATTCTTTCTACCACCCGTATAAGACCAAACAACACATTCCACACTCCATCCATAATGGGTTCGTATTTCTGAATGCAACAAGTATCATTCTGATCCGTATCTAATCTCAACTAAAGAAGAAATTGCAACATCTTAACCATGGCATTTTCGAACCATTTAAATTGAGATAAATGTAAAGGAAGCAAAAGACTTTTTTCTGCCTCTTCAATAAAAAATTGGTCTTCAAACCAAACCCAAAATATTTGATTCCAACACAACAGCTGCACGATTCCATGATTCCAAATGAAACAAACACTGGAATAACTTAAGAAAATACCGACTAGAACTTGGAACTTGGCTTGCATTGAACTTGAATTAAAGAACCTGAAAAAGCTTCATAATCTGAACGAGGAACAAAGACTCTAGGAAGAGAGAAGATCGCACATCTGGAAGACCCCTTCTTGTTCTTGGTAATTCTCGAGAGTTGTGCCCTACTATTGTATCTTTGGCCTCCTTACTACAACTACATCCTTATCTCCTTCATTTGAATAAGGGAGAAAATCCGAGGAATATTACTCTTCTATTACAAGAAACACAAATCTAAGATCAGCTAATTACAAATTAACTAAATAGCGTACTAATATTATTTTCATTAAAAAAATAATAAATTTAAATGGTAGACTTACCCTCATTCAAGCCACTTTATCCAACCTTCCTACCTACTTCTTGTCCTTATTCACCATCCCAACCAAAGTATCAAACGAGGGAGACCAAAATCTTGTTAGATGGGAACAAGTCCAGAAACCTGTGGAAGAAAGGGGGGCTAGGTCTCTTTCTGTATCAAGGATAAAAACAGGGCTCTACTTGCCAAATGGAATTGGAGATTCCTCACCGAAGAAAGCGCACTTTGGTGGAGAGTGGTTGTGGCCAAATATGCCATCACAGACCACCAAACCCACCTCCCCTGCTGGACCTCTACTTCTTCTAAAGGGCTTTGGAGAGACGTTGACAAACACAAGTCCCTGATTTTTGACAGAATTGCTTATAAGGTTGGTTCAGGATCCATTGCTAAATTTTGGAAAGATGTTTGGCTCGCTAATGAACCCCTCCGTAACTCTTTCCTTCTCCTTCTTACTTTGCACAACAAAAAATGGGGGGTTGTTCGTGATCTTTGGTCTCCCATTGATAGCTCATGGGACATAAACTTTCGAACAAATCTCAAGGAGGCAGAGATTGTGGAGCTGGCTTCTCTCTTGCACAAGCTCCTCATCTCACCTCTCAACCAATAGGGATGCTGTCATTTTGGAGTTCGGAATCATACGGTCATTTCAGCACCTCCTCCTCCCTCCTAAAACACCTACACCGATCAGATACAACAGTGGCATCCTTCTCTGTTTACAGCACTATCTGGAAGGATCACTACCCAAAGAAGATTAAGTTCTTTCTTTGGGAAACCAGCCTCCATGCTATCAACACACAAGACAAACTACAGAGAAGATTGCCCCATTTGTACATCTCCCCACACTGGTGTATCTTATGCAAGCAACATGGAGAATCCATTGGGCACATCTTTGTCTCTTGTAAACTGGCCTCTGAATTATGGAACAAACTCCTAATCAACTTCGGATGGTCGGTAGCTCTTCCATAGGATATCACCCAATTATTAGCTTATACTGGTCAACCTTTCAAAAAGGAAAAGTTGTCTTTGGCTCCATTTTGTCCGGGCTTTACTATGGACTGTTTGGCTAGAATGGAATCATCGAATTTTCCAAGGAAGGGAGCGCACAACGCATCATCTTTTTTATTCTATAGTTGGTTTGGTTGTTTCTGGGTGTAAATGCTCACCTCTCTTCAATCACTATAACTTTGTCTCTCTCTTATCTAATTAGAGAGCTTTCTTGTAGCCCTCGTATGGGTCTCTCCCCCTTTTTGTACTCATATTTCATATTATCAATGAAATAGTTTCTTTTAAAAAAAAAAATTATTTAATATTAATAAATAATAAAGAATTAAAATAAAATTACATCAACTAAAACATATTACTATAATTTTTATTAGAACCATCAATAATCTAAAATATTATTAATTTTTTTGTTATAATAATAAATAATAAGTAATTCTGTTTTAAGAATTTTACTGATATTAATTAATAAAAACAAAGTAAGATTAAATAATTGATAAATTAAATAAAGATTGTAATATTTTATAATAAAATTATGTCAACCAGTAAAAGTTGTATAACAGAAATTAAATAGAAACTGGCCTCCTCTCTCTCTGGTTTTCATATTTCAGCTGGTGGTGGTTTATTTCCTCCAAGATTTTCAATACATTCTTCAAAAGTGTCTGGTTTTTTATTGGTTCTCTCTAGAGTATGTTTTTGGTTCCATTTCTAGGGAAGTATTTATTTCATCCATCAAGCTTTCTTCAAGCCATAGGCTGCGTTCGTAGACTCTTCTTTTGACGTTCTTATGGTTCTCCAAGCTTTGTAGCATGGAGTTTGCAGTGTTCTTCAGCATTGCCCCTTGGATTATTGCTTTCTATATTTACTGTGTTTGTATTGCTCTTGTTGAGCTTTTTCTACAATATTTTTGTTCTTTCTCTTCATCTTTCACCCCTTTAGGGGTTTGTATCTTGAACCTCTTTCCTTTTCATATATCAATGAAAAGTTGTTTCTTGTTTAAAAAGCTAATAAAAGTTGTATAATTTTTTATTAGAAGAAAAATTATTAATAGTATAAATAAACAAAGAGAAAAATAAAAAATTAATTAAAAAGATATGAGTATCATAAATAGATTAGAAATGGTAAAAGTTGTAAAGTAATTATTGAAAAGGTGTTGAGCCAATAAGAAATGGGAATGAGATTAATGAGATTGTAGGAGAAGAATGAGATTACTCCTTTTTAGGTAGAGTGATTCCCAAGTTTTAGGTGGCCCTACCCATTGAATTCATTCCTACACTTTAGTAAACACCATTAGAATGAAACTTTCATTCTCATCAATCTCATCTCTTGAAGTAAACAGGGTCTAACATCGCATGCAAACTCAACCCCCTCCTCCAAGTGAGAACCCCCTACCCCTGACCCTAAACCCCCTTCCTTTTAACATATGAGCTATCGAAGAAGCTAACAGAATAGAGGATTTCAATAGGGCTACACAAGGTTGAGGGCCAGAATAACATTGTGGTAGAACAAAGCCAAATTCTAATTAACCACCCTCAAGCCATCTCGCTCATTTGCCTTTACACAATCGAAGAAGTTTCCTCTTCATCCCCTTGAAGGGCTCCAATGCAATGACACTAAATTAGGTCTACTATAGCCTCTTCGATCCATTGAAGTTGATTCCAAAGAATAAAAAGCTCAAAGCTTCAATTTTTCCTTTTTCCTTCTAACATAAATCCACCCTCAGACAATGTAAATAGCTTTTCACCTTTTCTCCACATAACAACTGCTTGAAACCATGATTAACGATGGCTGAAACACTCGGCTAAGAGAACCTAAAACTTTAACAAGAATCCTGCAAAAACTAGCATAAAGATAAGAACCTAGAAAGAGAAGAGTAGGGAGGAGAGAGCATTTTGTCCTATCCGATTACCTAGTATATTTTTTTCGATAGGAAACAATTTCATACCTATCCAATAAAGTTTCAAAAAGCTTCTCCAATTGGATATAAGAGAATATGTGCTATAGTTGTTAAAAGGATTGACATTTTTACACCATGAGAGTGCCAAAAATGAACTAGATTCTATCACATGTTGAGGAGAGTTTTCTTTGTCGTTGAAGGTTCAAGAATTTCTCACTTTCCCACTCATAAAATATTGATTCATATCATTTCTTACTCTACCATGAAAATAGATTAGCTCCAACTAAAACATAACATCCTAGGCAATGTTTTAAAAGGCTTTTGAGGCTTACGCCTTGAGGCCCGCCTCGAGGCAAGGCTCTAACTTTTAGCCTCGAGTCTTACGCCTTCTTTGGACTATAAGAGGCTTACGCCTCTTTGAAAACGCACAGAGGCTAAAAGTATACGCCTCGTGTAATGATTACAAAAATACTATAAAATTTTCTGCTTTTTTTGTATGGAATGCTAAGTAGGAGTTGTAACAGTTCAATCTATTACTACTTTTACTACCTAAACTTTAAAAATATTGAAGACAACAATTTATAGAATAAGTAAGTTCTATCGGTAATAATAGTAGTGATGTTAAAGATGTTTTTTTAGAATTTTTTTTGAGTGACAAGTAACAGGTGGATATTTTGATAATTTTTATATAACTATTATGTTTGGTAATACTTAACCACACAAATTTAGGATTTGTTTAATTCTTTTAATTAAAATTGAGGCTTACGCCTCGCCTTTTCAAGAGAAAAGGCCTCGAGGCTGCCTTTAGCCTTTTAAAACATTGATCCTAGGTTGATCTTTTATGTTCAAATCCCACTAGTTGTATATGTTGATAATACTTCATTAATGGAAATGATACATCAAGTATTCTATCACTTCGAACCTTATTTCATACAAAAGATTCGGGATGTTGACATAGAATTGTATGTAGAACAGATCTTGTTCAAGTAAGGATGTTGACATAGAATTGTATGATAAGAAGCAAGATGTGAGAGTCCTGTTAGGGTTAGTTAAGGAATGATATTAGTATATGGGTTTGGGGTAATACAGTAATTAGTTAGGGATAAGTTGGTTATAAATAAAGGTGGTAAGGGAAAAGGAAGTTATCTTTGGGAATAGTATTTTGTAGAGGAACTTGATAGAGTTCTTGGGAGAGAGATTGCCCTCTCGAAAGGGACGTTGTAGTTTCCCTTTGGATTTGCAATATAGTGTTCTTGTTAGGTTCTTGTATTTGGGATCCTAACACAAGAAGGGAATTCTTACTCTCTGTGTGCTTGACTTGTTATTTGAAATGGGAAAGTTACGGGCTATAGTATCCTTGATGAAGTGGTAAAAGGTAAAAGAAAGTTATTGTGCAAAGATGGTTCTTAAACTTAACAAATGTGGTGACATAACGCATATGTAAATTATTTAAAGATTTAATATTAAGCTTGTCATTAGGATCTCTTCCGGTAAATTGAATTTGGTTTCTTGAAAGACCATTGTCATGGAGAGGTACAATTCTCAAGCTTCCTAGCTGCTGGGTTTCTTCTTCCTATATCTATGTACCCTCTTTATAAATCTCACTTCTCTTTTGTACGCTCCTCAAACTGTCAGAATAAACTTCCAGCCCATTATCCAAACCCTAACTTATTACTAACCTTTCAGCACTTATTCATATGTCATACAAACTGGTCGCCTAGCAAATCTAAACAAACTGTAAAATTAATAGTAAGTTTAAGTTATACAACAGAAGTATGGTAACATCAAAGACAGTTGGGAATGTATATTTGCTAAAGAAAGGGAAGAATAGACTATGAAAATATTTATAATTCATGGACTGAACGGACAGGGAAACGAAGTTGGTTTGAAGAAGTACCTCCAAATTTCTAATCATTTGTTGGCCAAAGGCATCATCTGGATGAATCTGTTAAAAGATTGCAGTCGCAAGTTAACAAACCATTAAAAACAAAGCCATGTACCAGTGAGATACCAAGAATACAAATGAATTTAAAGGAAAGAAGTTCCACAGTAAATACAAGCATAAGAAACTTGTATGAGTTCAGATAAGTAAAACCTGCTCATATAAGAAAAATATTGCTGTTGAAAATGCTTTCGATGCCCAACCAACTATACCACGACTTGAATTTGGATCCAAGTATATCAAAACGCATTCTGCAATTATAAATGTCGGCAAACTGATAGCAATATCAGGATAAAAGATATTATTAATTTCCATGTGAAAGCTCTCCAATTAGAACAAATCAAGCTAGGGGAGTTCGTATTCCTTTTTAAGTTTTTGTTTTTTCCTATTCCTTTTCACTCTTTCAAGAGTTTGTATCCTTGGACATTATTGCTCCTTTTCATTATTTCAATGAGAAGTTTGTTTAAAAAAAATTAATTTCCATGTGAAGCCATGAAGTAAGGAAAATGTCGGATTTGTCTAATGTTCAATCCCACTCTTATAGTTCTCCAAAAGGCCTTTTTTTTTTACTATTTTGTGGGGTATTTGGCTTGAGAGGACCAATAGAACTTTTACGGAGTTGAGAGATATTGGGAGAATATTATGGAGATGATTAGATTTAATGCATTTTTGTGGGTATCTGGGGTCGGTCACAAAGGTTTTTTTTTAATTATCAGTTAGATGTGAATTGGGGTCCCTTCTTATAGCTGGTCCTCATTTTTTTTCTTGTGTGCCCATTGCATATTCTTTCATTTTATCTCAATGAAAGCTTGGTTTTTCAAAAAAAATCATCAAAAGGTCAACTTACCCATCCAAATATCCCCCCCCCCAACACACAAGAGCCCAGGCTCAGAGACACCATAACTTAAAAGATCGTAAGACTAACGAATTCAGAGATGAGTCAACATATCACAAGAACATTAAGCGAAAAATTTTCATGAATGAAATACAACAGTGCTAGGACAAAAATGAAGATTTGAAAATCACCTTAATGACCCAAAAATAGCGGAGGGTTAAACTATAATACTTCATAATAGGACTAAAAATGATATGTAATAATTTGAAATAATCTAGCAAATATTTAAGGATGTTTAAAGCACTCCAAAAACTAGACCACAAGGAAGAAAACCTTTTGCACTTCCATACCTGGGATCCATACCAGCAATAGCCAATACATCATTTAATTTATCAATATCACGCAGGTCAACAGGGAGTAGCTTGTAATGATCACTATGGACTTCTCCTTTTTCTGCAAAACAATGATAGATATGACAATTGAACGTACATGAATACATTTTGAGAAGCAGGAAAATGGCCAAAACACCATGTAGAATGTGTTTGCTACTGTTTTCAATCAAACAAAAATGTAATCGCAGACTAGACAACAAGGATCCAAATATCAATGGCTGGTACTTTTCTTTTTAACTAGGTGGGCCTCGAATCATCCCATCCATGGAGATTGTGTCACGTTTGATCGACCTGGTGGGCTAGGTATAGAGAATTCGAAACTTCATAATAAGACCCTAGTTGCAAAATAGTCATGGCAACTCCATTAGGAAACTGATGTTTTGCAGCATAGGATTATTGATGGCAACTAGCAAGTACAATTTTTTCCTCCCAAGTGGATCAAGTTGTGGTGTCAAAGACACTTGGAAACCTGGGGGAGTCCATAGTTTCGAGTTACACAATGTCCTTTAGTTTATTAAGCTATTGGAGATGGATCAATGATCCACTTTTAAGAGAAGTGTTTGGAGGGGGATAGCTTCTTTAGCCTTCTTTTCTCATCTTTACCATATACAAATTCGACTTTGGAAGCCCCTTGGGCTTTGTCTAACCGGGAGTCTTCTATCATTGCTTTCTTTAATGGCCGATTGTTACATTCACATTCAAACTTCTATGTGGCTAAAAAAATTACAAAATAAAAAATGAATTTTGTCAGTCAACTATATTGTTGCCATTTTTTGGGAGTCAATTGGAACTTACTGAAATAATTTTCAAAGATTAGATACTTCTATAGCAAAGTTTCTGAGACCTTGCTATTTTTGAGGATTTTTCTTGGGTTGCTATCTTTAAACATTTTTTTTAGTCACTCTAGCTTATGACTAGTTACTCTAGCTTTATGAAGGTTTCTATGTCTCCAATCAAAATATGAAACAAGAAATATTATAGCTAATTGGAATGCCTTTTGGTAACAAAATGGCCTTTGGTGTTTTGGCCCTTGATGACTAGAATTATAAGACCTTTTTTCTGATCATTCCTTTAAAAGAAACCAAAAATCCTCTATTTTTAATATTGTTTCAATTAGTTGGTTATTTTTAATGAATTCAACAGTAATTAAAAATTTATAGATTATACTCAGATAATTAACATGAAATCTAAAACTGAGAAATACCTAGGTCAAAACACTTATGTTGAGGCAGCAATTTATCCTAGGGCTATCAACGTGATAGGTTGACTTGAGAACAGGTAATGGGGCTCCCTAACATGAGATACGGCAGGAATCAAATAAAATTTGGTAAGCGGTAACACGAATGTAACAAAACCCAATTACATTGCTTGATCAATCATGGATTCTTTTAAAGAAAGTTTAATTAATTTACTGCTATTCTAAACTGGAAAATAAAATACCATGTAACAAGTTTCAAACATCCAAAAAGTGTTCCTAATTGTGACTGAGACAAAATTCAGGAATTTCAGGCAATCAGGTTCGTTCAACAGACAATCTAGCAGAAGAGGGAAGATCAATATTATTAATTTATTAAGATGGAACTTTAATGTAGCCTCCTTTCGAGTGTAACAGAGAAGCTTCATCATATTCATGTTCTGTATCATATGAAAAAAAATAGTATTATATGTTAACACTGAAGCAGTCCAGGAAAAACTTGAAACTAACCATAAATGTCCCAATGACATGGAGAAAAGAATACGGATATATAACAGAATTGAGAATTGACCACCATCTAGTGATAGCACCAGACCACTTACCTTGGGATATAGATACTGTTCCACTGATTTTTTCTCTCAGCTGACTACAGGCTTCAATTATTGCAGCTTTCTTACTAGTCACCTGGAGAAAAATTTAAACAAATTAAAAACCGCGTAACCCTAAATTCTAGTGAGACCTGAAAACATACATAAAGAATGGTGAAGATTCTGCTACAAGGACAACCACTAGGTCAATATATTGGCAGTCGATATAATTTCCTTCCCATTCTATTAATATTTTGGCAAATGTAGATATTGCTGCAAAAGTAAGTGAAGAACTGTTGAAAAAGCAGAGGTAAGTAAGCTTTCAGAATCTCACCTCCTTAAAATCCAACTCTACATATAAATGTGGTGCATTACCCTCGTTCTGTGAAAGCATAATATAAAAGCATCAACTCAAAATGGGATGTTAATTGAAGCAAATTAGTAAAGTAGGCAAAGAAAGTCACAAAGAGACCACTTAACATGATTACAATAAACATAGATATAAAAAGATCAGTCTTCAACTCCAAACCTAAGAACTAGTAGGCATATGGTGGGAAAACAAGATATGAATATAATCCCCAAGGAGCAAAACAAGATATGAATATAATCCCCAAGGAGCAGCCCAGTTGGCAAGGGCTTGGGGTCTCTTGGTTATACTGGCTTAGGGGTCTTAAGTTTGAACCTTTTGGTAAGCTAATACCAAACACCCTTGATGTCTCCCAAGTCAAGACTTTGGGGTGGGTGCAGATGCCCAAGGGTACGGGGGAACAAAGCTCTGATTCTCAGTTATTAAAATAAAATCTATATATATATGCATGCATAGAGAGAAAGATCGATAATGGGTCTACGTTAAAGATGTTACAGCCCGTGTCCTAATTAAGTAGCTTGCCTGCAATTGGAAGTACATTGTGTCAAATCCAGCTCCAAGTGACAATATCTGCTTTTTCGTACGCTCCTCTGGATTACTTCCAACATTGAGGAATTGAAAGAGGAGCTTCCTCAAAGCAGCCCAACGGGCAAAATAACCTTAATAGCAACAACGTAGGGAGAATTACTACAAATCGAACAAACAAAAGTTCTAAACTAATGTCAAATCTAAGAGAAGCAACAAGATTGTACCTCGGTTAATAATTGGAGATCTCTTGACAGGTTTTCTTACGAAAAAGTGTATGTAATCGTCTTTCATGTATCCCCTTCTAACGCATGACCTATTTACCACAGAGGGGAAGCTAGTATTACATCCAAATGCAAAAATGTAAGAACCCTGGTTCATCTTACAACTCTGCTAAAGGATAGACCAGATTAACGGTTCAGAAGTAAATGATGGATCAACATCATCCAAACTCCAAAGCATCGTGAAAGTTATTTTGCAAGCGTAGAACTAAAATTAATTCTTGCATGATATCATCCCATTATGGCAAAGTGAAAATTTATTGCATCTAAGGTTAAGACGTCAACGAAATCCAAACTAAATAATCAAATCTCGTCGAGTAACAGAACAACCAGGGCAACGCAATCAATATCAAAAAATAATCAAATAATGAAAACCTAGAGCACCTGGACGGGCATTTTGAAGCATGGGAATTTGCAAATAACGCGTAAAGAAAGTGACAGAAAGATGGGGGTTTGCTCACAATTTACTGGCGGAAGCATCGTCGTTGGTGGCCTGCACTGCTGCTCTGTTGCTCTGTGAATCGGGAGCGGCCATCGCCATTTTCAAATTGCCAGAGAGCTTCGCCGCTAACGAAATAGAGACGAGTAAATTGGGGTGGGTACAAGTTAAAGTAGCCAACTCTTCATAAATCATCCATGATAAAGGAATGGAAACTTGAAGCCAAAGTTTTAAAGCTGTGACGCTATCAATTTTATGAAAAATGTTGGATGAAAATATCAAGATCTAAAATAAAATAAATCATAAAAGATAATTAAATTATCAACTAAGTACTTCTAAATAAGTTTAAAAAATTTATTCTTAGTATTATTTAAACGTTAGTGATATTTTGTTGATATATATATATATATATATATATATATATATATATATATATATATATATATATATATATATATATATATATATTACATTTGTCAACTTTTTTGCGATTCTATAGAAATATTGATCAATTTTTATGTCGATATCAAACTTATTGGAATATTGAAATGTCGACATGTTGAGGAAAATTCACTATGCTACTTGTCACTTTTTTTTTAGTTTAAATATGATAAAATCGAATAGAATATGTTGTTGTCGAATTATGATCACTTGAGTAGATAGTTAGAGACTGAGTTAGTGCAAGTGGGACCTGCAAAAGAAAATTAGATACTTTGATGCTCAAGTTAGTCTCAATTCGATCTATTAGTCTGAAGACAAATAATCACAGTCGTATACCTATGTATGGAGTTTATCTCTATATTCATGAGCGCTTGGGAGTTGGTTCCATGCATAATGCACTTTGCATGTCGCGTGATTTCCAGCATTATTTGTGTGTGAGGGTGAGTGGGGGGTTGCAAGGTGCTTGTTTTACCTCAATCTCTTACCTTCACTTATGTCGGACATGATAAGAGAGCTATAGTCACTATTACTATAGCAAGGTATAATACCTTGATAAGCATGCAACATTTCGTCTCTTGCTACATGGCACGTCATTTTACCCCACTTTACATTAGTCCCACTTTGGAAAGTTAGGGAACTGAATAGTGCAACTTTTCAAAGAATAGGTTAAACTTGGGATGTGAAATGACATGTCGTCATGAGTATGTAACGGGTATAGTGTATGACCTAGTTTATTGTATTTCCCTTTGCTTTATGATTATGTACAAGTGAGAGTTTGTTGGGCCCTAAACTCGTAGTTTGTAATTAATGTAAAAACAAATTTATATTCAATAAAGGTTTATTCAATCAATTTGTTATTAAATTTATAGCAATGCATTGACTAAATCCAATAAACTAAACATCCAAGGTTATTGTCATGTAACCGGGACAGTATATATACTGGGTATATATTTGATATACTCTCGATATACAAATGGATAATATCCCGGGAATAACCTAAACGGTCTATAGTATATGGATAAGGTTGGGTACCTTATCCTGGCAACACTATGGATACGACCCACTTTGTAAACGTTACAGACGACCCGATCCAGGTCGTTCGTGTGGAGATATGGGAGTGGGGGTATCTTATACAATGAGTTTGTATAAGACCGGACCACGAAATAATTAATTTTTAGCTGTAACACCGTTAACTAATAGATTAATATTTTAATAGGATGACCAGGTAACTCGATCTCAATCCTGTGTGAGTTATGGACTCCTGCCTGTTAGGGCTCGTCCTTTGATTTGTATGGGTGAAAGTGGCCCGAGTCGCCAACTCAATATGCCTACTATTTTGGGGACGAGACCGAGTGGGGAGCTGGGAACATAACTACACAAGATGAAATTCACTCCTTCCTGACTTTAGGGTAAGTAAATGAGTGTTCTCTTAAGTGCTGACTCCGGGATTTGAACAAGGGGCTCCACCCTCTCACTGGCCCGAGAGAGACTTCCAGTTATTGGTTGGACCATAACCGGGATGTTCACTAGAGGATCAACGATACTTAAGGTACAAGATGTAACACAGGGGCAAAACGGTAATTTGACCCGATTGTGGTTATGAACACTCGTGAAAGATTAACTTACCGTTAATTGTCAAAATCTGTGGACGCAAAATATTATACTGTGAGAAGAGTGCAGCTGTGGGTCTTTAGTGGAGTGACCGACAATTAACGAATGTTGATTAATTTGGTTAATGATTTTAATAAATTAATCTCGTATCGTTGGAGCTTCTGATCTGTAGGTTCATTAGGTCCCCTAGCTAGCTCGTAAATGATAGTTAAGAATATTTAGTCTTGAAAATAATTTGAATTGTTCAAATTGGTTAAAGAGAATTAAGATTAATTGTATGAGATGCAATTAATGTAATTTATGTTCATACATTATAATATAAAGTTAATTTTGAATTGGATTCAAAATTATGAGAGAGACGAATATTAGAATTTGATTCTAATATAGTTGATCAATATAAGTTTAATTTAATTAAGTTAATGGAATATGTTAATTTGATTTAATTTAATTTAATTAATATTTCTTTTTGTAATTAATTAAATTAGATTTAATTAAAAATGTTTTAATTAAATTACATAAAAAAAAGAAAGTGAGGTTCTTCCTCCCTTTGCCTTCTTCCTGATGTTCGGTTTAATGAGTTTCAGAACTTCTTGCAGTAAAACCGCTCTCTCGATCTCTCAATTTCCCTCTAAATTATAAGACGGCTCCCACAAACCGAGTTTTTAACTTCCTGAAGATAACAAGGAAGACTTTGTGGTGGTGTTGATGTCTACATTGAAGAGGTGTCTTCAAAGGTACATATCACTAACTTTTTTTTAGTCATGCTTATGTCTTTTCTTTGTTGTAATTCTAAAACATGTTCGAAGCACACGCGTTCGCGCGCTTCCGCTGCGGATTCGATCCCTTCAATTGGTAGCAGAGTCAGGTTCTACTTTCGATATTGTTTTAAATAACAAGGAAAAGAATGATGAGTGTTTCTATACTTTTGATGTATGTGGTTTGCAAATAGATGCTTTCAGTTTTTAGCATTAGATTTACAGTCTTTTTTCCGTTGATTCGATCAATGTAAAAGTTCGTTGTATTGGGCGTTCAATCATGTAAAACGATATTGTAAGTTCGTGTCGTTCGTGGCAAAGAGTTGATGTGAAAGAGTACCAGAGAAGTGAAGAAAAATCAGAGGAACCAGGCGGACAGTGCCTCGACACTAGGGGCGGCACCTAAGCACTGCCATAGCTGTAGAAATCTGAGAGCTCGGGCCTGCAGTAGTGGGGGCAGCGCCTCACTGGGTCCAGGAGCCTAGGCGTTGGGCTCGGGCACCGGGGTTTTAAATTTTTTTATAGGAATAAGAGTTATAGGAAGCCAAAAACCTATCTGTTTTGCTATTTAATTATTATGCATTTTGAATGTATACTTAATTAGTTGTATATGTTGCATAAAGTATTCCATATAGTTTAAAATCCCACCATAGGTTAAACATGTTCATGCATCATATTAGATAATAGTTATAATGTATGATAATATGATTTATTTTCATGATTGAATAATTTAAGTGTTGTATTAATTAGATGAAAATAAAGTTGTATTGAGCGTGCATTACTTTAGTAAATATAAATTTTATATTTATGCATGTCATTGATGCATGATTATAGTTTCAATTTCTTTAAATTTATAAGTGTTATAAGTTTGGTGAATAAAAATTAAAGTCTATAACCAGAATGACATGTAAACCCTAGGTCTTCAATAATTTTAAAGGGGTTTGAAATTGATTATATCCTAGGTTATATACTTTTTATTTTGGTTTTAAATAGGTTTAAAACGACGAAATAAAAGGTTAATATAAAATATTGCCTATAAGAGAACCATGTCTAAGGAAGATTCTGTCTAGGTTGAGGTACTTAAGCTGACCGTAAGGGAACACCTCTATTTGGGAATCGACTTGGGGGTTGAATTAGTCAATATTTTATAGCATGCAATAATGTGGTTAATTACTTAAAGTGTTGAATGAACTAAAACATTAAGTGTTAAACAAATCCAATATAAAAGTTATATTGGGCAAACTAATAAACTTAGATAATTTCATTTAGTCGGATTTTACTTAAGTAATAACCCTAAGTTGTAAAATACTAAGTGGGAGGATTACGTGTATATATAAAATATACCAAGTATATGAGATATATGTGCTATATATATATATATATATATATATATACATTCTTTCCCTCACATTCTCCGTATAAGTTCACACCGTGAATTTAATGCTCGACCTCGTGTCGCCCTAGGTGCGGCCTCCCTACGGAAGGTGTTTACATGGTTCAATACCAACGTCAATGGAGAAAGTATTTATAGTGAGTGGGAGAAGGACGTGTGACAACACATCTTGCAGTCTCCTCCATTGGTTTGCAACGTGAGGTTTCATACACGACCTGCGTGTCGTCCTAGAGCGACCACCCCTACGGAGTGTTTGTTGTATAGAATCAAAATCAGGGCGAACTCTAGAAATGGATAAGGTCTCTTAGGCTTTGCACCAATATTTGTCCTTCCCTACGACAGGCTTATTGAGGCGGACCTCTTAGGTCTGAAAATGGCGGGTCACACTTACGAGAAGTTGTTAAGTTTGTTAGTAACTCCTTGACCAAACAAACGATGACTAACTGTTATAGGAATAAGAGTTATTCTTGTGTAATATTTAGTTGAGAATGTCTCAATTCAATGAAGGAGTAGCTGACTGCCCCACRGTAGCTGTTGCTCTAAATCACTGAAGCATCGTCGCAAAAATAATCTTGATTGATAGGGTGCATTATTACTTTTTGCCAAAACTGATTGGGTTTTTAATGGGTAGTGCAAGTATCTAATATAAATTTGTCTGTATTTCAGCATATCTAAAAGTATTGCCCTGCTTGCCGCCAAAAAACTTAACGGCGGAAATTACACACAATGGAAAACGACCCTTAACATGATACTCGTGGTAGATGATCTTAGATTCGTTTTAACTGAGGAGTGTCCTCAGGCTCCCACGCCTAATGCAGCCCAAGCCAGTCGAGATGCCTATGACAGATGGATCAAGGCCAATGATAAGGCCAAGGTCTACATCTTGGCAAGCATATCTGATGTGTGACCAAGAAGTATGAGAGCATGGTCACCGCAAGGGAGATCATTGACTCATTGCAGGACATGTTTGGACAATTGTCCATTCAAGCCCGATATGATGCCCTAAAGTTCATTTACAATTCCCGCATGAAAGAGGGAACATCAGTGTGAGAACATGTTCTCAATTTGATGGTCCACTTTAATGTGGCTGAAGTGGACGGCGCTGTCATAGACGAGGGAAGCCAGGTCAGTTTTATCTTGGAATCTCTTCTGAAGAGTTTCCTACAGTTTCGCAGCAATGCTGTGATGAACAAGATAGAGTACAACCTTACCACGCTCTTAAATGAGCTACATATTTTTCAGTCTCTTATGAAAAATAAGGGACAGGAAGGGGAGGCAAACGTTGTCACCTCAAAATGGTTCTATCGAGGTTCGACCTCAGGAACCAAATCTGCAATTTCTTCTTCTAGAAGTAAGACTTTCAAGAAGAAGAATAACAATGGTAAGGGGGTGAAAGCTGACCCTACTGCTACTGCTGCTACCAAGAAAGACAAGGCCAAAGTTGCAAACAGAGGAAAATGTTTCCACTGCAACGTGGATGGGCATTGGAAAAGAAACTGCCAGAAATACTTGGTTGAAAAGAAGAAAGCCAAAGAAGGTAAATATGATTTACTTGTTCTTGAAACTTGCTTAGTGGATAATGATGATTCTGCCTGGATACTGGATTCAGGAGCCACTAACCATGTTTGTTCTTCTTTTCAGGGAATTAGTTTCTAGAAGCAGCTTGATGTTGGGGAGATGACTCTCAAAGTTGGAACGGGAGATGTCGTCTCAGTAGTCGCAGTGGGAGACCTAAAGTTGTTTTTTAGACAAGAATACTTATATATTATTAGATAATGTGTATGTAGTTCCTAAAAAAAAAGAGGAACTTAATTTCAATTTCTTGTCTACTGGAACAATGTTATGCTATTTCATTTTCATTAAATGAAGTGTTCATTTCACGACATTTTGTTAACATTTGTTCTGCAAAACTCGAGTACAACTTATATGTGTTAAGACCAACCATAACTACAACAATTTTAAATACAGAGTTGTTTAAAAATGCTAAAACTCAACTCAAAAGGCAAATAACTTCTCCAAAAGAAAATATCTATCTTTGACACTTAAGATTAGGTCACATAAATCTTAATAGAATTGAGAGATTGGTTAAGAATGACTTCTAAGTGAGTTAGAAGATGACTCCTTACCTCTATGTGAATCTTGTCTTGAAGGCAAGATGACTAAAAGACCTTTTACTAGAAAAGGTTACAGAGCCAAAGAACCCTTGGAGCTGGTACATTCAGACCTTTGTGGTCCGATGAATGTTAAAGCCAGGGGAGGGTATGAGTTTTTCATCTCTTTCATAGATGATTATTCAAGGTATGGATATCTCTACCTAATGCAACATAAGTCTGAAGCCCTTGAAAAGTTTAAGGAGTACAAAAATGAAGTTGAGAATCAATTAGGTAAGATGATGACGCGACAACCCAAGCGTATTGAGCCACTCGAGCCACTTGAATCCAATTGTAGAGATGGTTCAACCCGAAAGGCCAGGGTTAGAGGGATTACCTTTGCAGTCGTTACCTTGAGCAGACAAATTACTCACAATGCTCGAGGCCGGAAACACTCCACGAGTTTGATGACCAATCAAACAAGCATGCTCCGAAGGGTTCAAATACGAAAGCCTAAGTTCAATCATACAAAGGGATTCGAAAATTGAAGGGGGGTTTGCACACGGCAATGAGAGAAACACTCAATTCTATTCAAAAGACAATTCCAAGATGTTCAACAATGGAGGTGTACAAGCCTATTTATAGGCTAAGACCCTTGGCCTTTTAAGGAAAAAACAAAATTAAAAGAAAATAAAAAATGATAAATTCCTAAAAAGTCTAAAACTTGCCTAAAGATGAAATTTAAAATTGTTAAATAAAAAGAAATAAAACAAAATCCCATCAAATAATCCAAAATAAAAAGGAAATCTTTTCCTTAAAAGAATGGAGTGGGTGGCAAG
>NW_019104585.1:744158-760571 GCF_001995035.1 Momordica charantia
CATGCGAGGTTTGCATGCTTTTGTTGCGTTTGAGTGTGTGGTGGTGCATTTTTCTTGTCATAATGTTGTTCCAACGACTTGTTGCCAAATATGATCACATCATATGATAAAGACACTTCGATCTAATCGGGGTGGAGAGTATATGGATTGAAGATTCCAGGACTATATGATAGAACATGGAATTACATCCCAACTCTCAACACTTGGTACACCTCAAAAGAATGGTGTATCAGAAAGGAGAAATAGAACCCTGTTTGACATGATTCGATCTATGATGAGCTATGCTAAATTGCCTGCCTCGTTTTGGGGTTATGTAGTAGAGGCTGCGATATACATTTTGAACATAGTTCCGTCAAAAGTGTTTCTGAAACACTTTCTGAACTATAAAGGGGACGTAAATCTAGTTTACGTCACTTCAGAATTTAGGGATGTCCAACACATATGTTAGTGGCAAACCCAAAGAAACTGGAATCTTGTTCAAAAGTGTGCCTTTTCGTAGGTTACCCCAAGGAAACGAGAGGTGAACTTTTCTTCGATCCACAAGAAAACAAAGTGTTTGTATCAACAAACGCTACATTCTTGGAAGAAGACCACATTAGAGATCATAAACCACAAAGCAAGGTTGTGTTAAATGAGATTTCCGATGAAGCTACAAATACATCAACAAGAGTTGTTGATGAAGCTAGCACTTCAACAAGAGTTGTTGATGACGTTAGTACATCACGTCAGTCACATTCATCTCAAGAGTTGAGAGTGCCTCGACGTAGTGGGAGGGTCATGTCACAACCTGATCGTTACGTGGGTTTAATAAAAACCCAGGTCGTCATACCTGATGATGGCGTTCAGGATCCATTGACATACAAAAAGGCAATGGAAGATGTTGATAAGGACAAATGGATCAAAGCTATAGACCTTGAAATGAGAGTCTATGTACTTCAATTCTATCTGGAACCTTGTAAATCAACCTGATGGGGTCAAAATTATAGGTTGTAAGTGGATCTACAAGAGAAAACGAGACGCTGAAGGAAAGGTACAAACCTTTAAGGCTAGACTCGTGGCAAAGGATTACACCCAAAGGGAAGGGGTGGACTATGAGGAAACCTTTTCCCTGGTTGCCATACTAAAGTCTATAGGAATACTCTTGTTTATTGCCACATTTTATGACTATGAAATTTGGCAAATGGATGTCAAGACTGATTTTCTGAATGGCAATCTTGAAGAGAGTATTTATATGTCTCAACCAGAAGGGTTCATTAAGCAAGGTCAAGAGCAAAATGTTTGCAAGCTTAAACGATCCATTTATGGATTAAAACAAGCATCTCGATCTTGGAATATAAGATTTGATACCGCAATCATGTTTTATGGTTTTGGCCAGAATGTTGATGAGCCTTGTGTATACAAAAAGATCATCAACAACACTGTAGCTTTCTTGGTGTTGTATGTGGATGATATCCTACACATTGGGAATGATGTAGGTTTCCTAACTGACATTAAGAAGTGGCTAGCAATTGGATTCCAAATGAAAGATTTGGGAGTTGCTCAGTTTGTTCTGGGGATTCAAATCATAAGGAATCGAAAGAATAGAATGCTAGCCCTGTCTTAGGCAACTTATATCAACAAAATGCTTGTCAGATATTCGATGCAGAATTCCAAGAAAGGTTTACTACCTTTCAAACATGAAATTTCTCTATCTAAGGAACATTGTCCTCAGACACCTTAAGAAGTTGAGGATATGAGACGCATACCCTATGGTTCAGCAGTGGGCAGCCTGATGTATGCCATGTTGTGTACTAGGACTGAAATTTGCTATGTAGTAGGGATTGTCAGTAGGTATCAATCCAATCCAGGATATGATCACTGAACTACCGTTAAGGGAATTCTCAAGTATCTTAGGAGAACGAGGAACTATGTGCTTGTGTATGGAGCTAAGGATTTGATCCTTACAGGATGCACTGACTCTGATTTCCAAAGTGATAAGGATTCGGGGAAATCCACTTCGGGATCAGTGTTCACTCTTAATGGAGGAGCTATAGTATGGCGGAGCATCAAACAAAAATGCTTCGCAGACTCCACAATGGAGGTCGAATATGTTGCCGCTTTTGAAGTAGCAAAATAGGCGGTGTGACTTAGAAAGTTCTTAACTTATTTGGAAGTTGTTCCAAACATGACTTTGCCCATCACAGTTTATTGTGATAACAGTGATGTTGTGGAAAATTGTTGATCCGTTAACAAAGGCTCATGCGACTTAAGTGTTAAAAGGCCGTCTAGAAAGTTTAGACCTACGAGATATGTACAATATAGTCTAGGGAAAGTGGGAGACTTGTAAAGGGTGTAGTGTATGCCCTAGTTTATTGTATTTGTACTTTATTGTACAACGCACTGTTGCCTTTAGCTTTTGTACATCCCACTAGAGTTTAGTTCAAGTGGGAGTTTGTTGGGTTTTATGACCTAAACTCGTGGTTTGTAAACATAAAACAAATATTCTTTCAATAAAAAATATTCATTCAATAAAGTTGTTATTGAAAGAATTTGTATTAACCCAAATCTAATAAACTAACATCCAAGGTTATGTCATATAACTGGAATAGTATATAACAGATATACAATATATATTTAATATACAACGTATATATTTGATATACAGTGTATATATATATACAGTATATATTCGATATACAGGTGGATAATGTTCCAGTAGCAACCTAAAGGGTCTATAGTATATGGATAAGGTTGGGTACCTTATCCTGGTAACGCTATAGATACGACCCACTTTGTAATAGTTACAAATGACTTGATCCATGTCGTTCGTGTGGAGACATGCGAGTGAGGGTATCTTATACAATGAGTTTGTATAAGACCGGACCACGAAATAATTAATCTTTTGCTGTAACACCGTTAGCTAATAGATTAATATTTCAATAGGATGACCAGGTAACTCGATCTCAATCCTGAGTGAGTTATGGACTGCCTGTTAGGGCTCGTCCTTTGATTTGTATGGGTGAAAGTGGCCTGAGTCGCCAACTCCATATGCCTACCATTTTGGGGACGAGACCGATTAGGGAGCTGAGAACATAACTACACAAGATGAATTTCACTCATTCCTGACTATAGGGTAAGTAGATGAGTGTTCTCTTAATTGCTGACTCCGGGATTTGAACAAGGGGCTCCACCCTCTCACTGGCCCGAGAGGGACTTCCAGTTATTGGTTGGACCATAACCGGGATGTTCACTAGAGGATCAACGATACTTAAGGTACAAGATGTAACACAGGGGCAAAACGGTAATTTGACCCGATTGTGGTTATGAACACTCGTAAAGGATTAACTTACAGTTAATGGTCAAAATCTATGGACGCAAAATATTATACTGTGAGAAGAGTGCAGCTGTGGGTCTTTAGTGGAGTGACCGACAATTAACGAATGTTGATTAATTTGGTTAATGATTTTAATAAATTAATCTCGTATCGTTGGAGCTTCTGATCTGTAGGTCCATTAGGTCCCTTGCTAGCTCGTAAATGATAGTTAAGAACATTTAGTCTTGAAAATAATTTGAATTGTTCAAATTGGTTAAAGGGAATTAAGATTAATTGTATGAGATGCAATTAATGTAATGTATGTTGATACATTATAATATAAAGTTAATTTTGAATTTGATTCAAAATTATGAGAAAAACGGATATTAGAATTCGATTCTAATATAGTTGATTAATATAAGTTTAATTTAATTAAATATGATTTAATTAAATAAATGGAATATGTTAATTTGATTAAATTAAATTTGATTTGATTTAATTTAATTAATATTTCTTTTTGTATTTATTTAAATTAAATTAAATTAATTATTTATTTAATTAAAAATATTTTAATTAAATTACATAAAAGAAAAAAAAAGAGGTAATAGTGGGATTAACCTCCCACTACCCACTAGGGAAGGTGGTGAGTGGGGAAGTAAGTTGTGACTTCCCCACCACTCTTCCTCCATTACAAAAAGAGAGGTTTTCCCCTCCCTTTGCCTTCTTCCTGATGTTCGATTTAATGAGTTTTAGAACTTCTAGCAAGAAACCGCTCTCTTGATCTCTCGATCTCTCGATTTTCCTCTAAATTATAAGACGGTTCCCACAAAACGTGTTCTTAACTTCCAGAGGATAGCGAGGAAGACTTTGTGGTGGCGTTGGTATCTACATTTCACTAACTTTCTTTTACTCATGCTTATGTCTTTTCTTTGTTGTAATTCTAAAACAAGTTCGAAGCACACGCGTTCGCGCGCTTCCTCTGCGGGATTCGATCCCTTCAATTTAAACTTCAAACCTCATCTGATGATTTTATTTATTGTCTCGACTGTACAATTTTCTTGAGTATGAGCTTGGGATGAGTTGAAATGTTTGATTTTGAGGTTCGAGCAAAACTTTTTGAACTTTGCATTATCAAATTGTCGCTCATTATCTGTAATGATGGTGTAAAGAATACCGAAGAAACAAATGATATTTTTCCATACAAAGTTCGTTATCTTCGCCTCTGCTATTCTAGCTAGATGCTTGGCCTTACCCACTTACCCTTTGAGTGGAACCTCGAATTTGTAAGGATTTTGTAAATTATAATGATTTTTAAATCATTTACATTGTTTGGTTTGAAAAAAATTGAAATTATAGCTGATTTGAAATCACTTTTTCGGGTCAAAAAATTTTCTGTCCCAAATAGGTCGGATTTGTCAGAATTTGAAATTAACACATACCTACAAGTTTACCTAGTTTTATAGGAGAAAAAACATTGATATTTCACATCATTATGTGTTACACACATATAGCCTCAACAGAGCACATACAAGAAGAGTAATTTCTTCTACAAAAATATAAAGTCAATTAGACAACAGTTGGTTTCTCTTTTGCCTCTCTTTTACAGACATCTTTTTGGATCACCATTTAAGCAGAATCTACGTTGATTTTCTATTTTTCTTTGTGTCTTCTTGATCAGCTTTTTTTCCCTTTTATTTCAATTCCAAAAAGGACCGATTTTGCAAAGAGATTGATAYACATTTAAAATCTCTCTTTCTAATAGTGATTTAAAATAGTCATTCAAGTTTCTTCTTCTTCTCTATGTTTTTCTAGCCTTGATAAATAATCTACCACTTGATTTTCAGTTCCCTCCCGGTCTTTTATCTCCTCATCAGATTATTATAACAGAAGGATCCATCTAATCAACCTTGATTTTGCATCTTTCTTTGCTATTAGAAACCTAATTTCTTAGTGATCGTGTACACTACAATATGTGTTCCTATAAGGTATGCTCTAAACTTTTCGGATGCGCATTCAAGAAAACTGGCATTCCGCGACATTGTTTTAGTGACATTTAGTAAAAAAAAACGTCGCTAAAACATATTTCCAGCGACATTATTAAATAACAATCGCTAATATAAATATTTCAGCGACACCATTAAGAAACGTCATTGCTGGAAATTCTTCTATAACCACGTTGCTAATGAATAGTTTCAGCGACGCCATCACAAAACGCATCGCTAAAAAGGCTTTTAGCGACGCAATCTTATTTTTCTGTTTGTGATTCTTCTCAAGGGTTTACGATTTCGCGAGTGCTAAAACCTCCTCTCTCCGACGTCCCCTGTCACGTCCGAAACCCAGACATCACCTGTCATTGTAGGAGCTCGACGTCGCTTGTCATCATCAGAACCATGGGTGTGGTAGTTATCGTCGCCTATCATCATCGAAACAGTGGTAGTCACCTATCATAATCCTAAGTGATTATGAATTTGATGCAAGAACGCTGGGAATTTTTAAGAGCTGGAGCTGCTGCAACAAAGCTTCACAAAAGGAGGGAGTTGGAGCTACAATGGTGGATTTTGATTGAGATATCCCCAAAATGGACTTAATTGCAATGACTAGACAAAGTCCCCCTATTTGTGAAATGTCCTTGCTATCCTTAACTCAAAACGAGGCATTTCGCTAACTCCACAAAGATAGCGTCGGGCACTACTTTACTACACTTTGAAAATTGACGCTTTTGTTAGTTTTGCTCCACACAACGATCAGTTTCATACTCCATTCATTAGTAACACATTGTACTCAATTATTAACATTATACGTTCAAATATATGCATGTTATGGACAAGAATGAATCAACCTAAGCTTAAAAGTATGCACAAAATCTCTCTCTTAATCCTTGAAAAAATGATTACTATATTGTTACTAACACTCGAAAACAACCTTCAGAATACTCACAATCCAACATAACAAATTTTATCAAGATTAAACTAAAATTTAAAACACTAAAAGTAAAACGAACAGTAATAACAATAAAAAAGAAAGATGCTTAAACAACAGATGCAATCACAAGGTATTGATTAATTAAAGGACRGAAGAGATTGATTGTTCTTTTGCTCTCTGTACCTAATAGATACTGATTTTTCCCTTATTTATAAGGGTAAAAAGAAACTAATATGGTACTGTTTTATATTGTTTTACACTAAGAAATCACATTTTAAACTTACTTTTGTGTCCAAAACCTTTCATTCAGAGTTATCTTAAGTTATACATGCATATAAGACATTTTTACATCATTTAGAGTTGATTTCTAATGAAAATTGTGATTTTGTGCAGAAAAAACCGAGCTAGGCGCCTAGTGCCTTGCCCAATTTTGAAAATGTCCTTAATGTGAAACGCAAGTTTTGGTGTGTTTAAAAGTCTCTCCCAGCCCCTCCATGTGTCTTTCATACAAGGAAGAAGGCTAATTCAACAACAAATCAACCTAAAGATGTTTTAAAAGGGTGGCTCCCCACGAAAGTCTCAACTTCCTAACCGACTTGAAGTCCCTTAAATACAGCATCTCCATCACTTCATTCATCATCCTTAAGTGATCATTTTCAGCTTTAGAAAATTTGTTCTCAGCTTAGTACGTTTTTCCCTTAGTTCTTAAGTATTGTTATTTTAAACTACGTTTATTTTCAAGTTCATTCTTTGTTTTTCCAGCTTGTTACTTTTCAATTGTAAGCTTTTGATCTTATTAAGTTAAATTCCAGCAAGTTTGTTCATCTTTATTTCTCTCTCTTTCTACCTTCGAAGTTGTAACCACACAATCTTGTGGAATTGACTGAGTACTGCTCCCCAATCTTGAAAGAGAACGGGTTAGGGTCACTCGAGTTACAACTCACGCTTGTTTTAATTATATTCATCCTTTAATCATGTCTCTTATTTACATCAATGTTCAATTATGTTTTTCCTTTAAAGTTATTAGCCAAATTTATTTTCCTAAGCCCGGTTATGGATAATTAGCTTAAGTTTTTAAAATCCAACAAGGAAAAAGGTGTTTTTCTCTTCTTTTATCACTTAAGGTTGTTTTTATAAGTTAAAACTTGATTTGGCCAATTAATGTTTTAACCAAACATCAATACTGAAAGGGTTGACACATTTCCACAACTTTACTGATTTAATTTTGGAGAGAAATACTTTAGACGTAAAGATTTCGCTCGGGTAGCCTAGACATAGGACCTCAACCTAAGGTTACGATTGGTTTTTATTAAATTAAGTTCAATTTTCTAATAGATATATTATGGATGAACTTATACCTTCAAAATCACTTAGACATAAGAGGATGGCGAAGCCAAACTGATGAAAATTTTAGAGAGGCGCCTGGCGCCTAGTTAGAAAAAAGTTTGCATATTTTTAGGTAATTTGAAGTAACTGGTCTGAGTTTATTGCATTGAGTCTTAAAGTATCAAAATAAACATTATCCTTGATATTTGTTACCCAAAATCAATTGCAAAGTCGCTGATCAACATCATTTTCATTAACAAGGCTTCATTTGTTCCTGAGGATCGATAATCGGAATACTCATTTTACTACTTGTGATGGATATACACTTGCGCTCTATCATTTATTTTAAATCCAAAATACCCAAACAAATGCTCTAGTATCGACGTGCTGCAGTAGCCCAAACCAACGTGGTTTTCTTCCGAAATACATAGATTATGACTTCCACAACTTCCTTTGCCTAATCAACCAATAAACGAAGTTTCTAAGCAATGTTATGCAAATCTTTTTGTTAAAAATTTACGTTCTATGTTGAAATGTAAATCAAACACTGAATAGAGCCAACCAGACACCTCATATATTTTTCCAAACATAAAAGAAGCTGGTATTCCAAGAATGACGACCAACATTCAAGAAAATTAGAGAAATAACAACTTCTATTTGACAACAAACCTTAATCAATGCTAAGACGTCCATAAGTTATAACAAAAGATACAACCTCCCCCGAAAATGGGTTTAACTCATAAGTGTTGGAGAAAACATAAAAATACTAAAAGAAATACAACCCATTTTAGTGAAAGTTTAGAAAATAGTGGAATATCCTTTAGCTCTTTTCCAAAAACTGTTAGTTTTTCCCTCTGTTTCCATTGCGTCAGTTTTGTAAAATCAGCATATTCCTCTTATTTTGTCGTTTTAGCTCTAAAAAACGTGCTTCTATTGGGATTTGTATGTGGCGGCTAGGGTAACATACCCCTTTTATATCGGGTTCCGTTTTTAGGGAACCCAACTAGAAATTGTACGGACACGCTAAATCCTGTGTCTGGGCTGTTACTGTACAGTGAATCCATGCTCCAGCTTTGCTTTGCTCCATCTTTTATCTGCTCTGTCTTGAAATTGCCTTGCTCACTCTTCCCCGGATTTAACACTCTCTTTATGTTCAGTCTTCTGCTTCCAGACCTGTGCATTTACACCAGAAATAAGAGCATTTAGTGCAATATTTAGCTACAGCATTCAAGACCTGAGGCTCTTAGCTCAGATTCCAATTTCTAATCTTTTCTTGGCTAATTAAGAACCAAAACCGACACACTTTAACAATTCCGTGCATAAAATTACCCAAATAGACACTATAATAACTCTCTTTCGGAGAATTATCACTATCTTGTCCATTTTCTGTACTCGATGCTCCAAAATCGCATAACTTGATACTTGGCTGTAAATAGCTACGCAGCTCTGCTACTGATACCCTAACATTACTTCCACAAAAGTTCAAAAACAACAAGAACTAAGCCAATTATCACAAGTTTCCAAACATAAATTTATTAGGGGATAACTTTTATACACCGAGTGCTACTTCTTAACTCACATTGATTAAATTCTTTAAAATATTTTCTTAAAGTTGGCCATTAAGTAATCAGTTGGCTTGACCATAATACTGAAAAGGTTAGGCTTAAGTATATTTCATGGAGTTTGTACATACCGTATTTGGTCCGGCTTCATTTTAATTTTAATTTTTACTATTTAATTTTTGTTTTATTAAGTTTTATTTTTTTTTGGTTTAAAATACTATAAGATTACTTTATTATTGGTTATAAGCTAAAGTTTAAATTAAATTAAAAAAATATAGATTTTGTTTTAAAGATTTTGATTTTATTAATAATAAGAATTAAAAAAATAAAGATTTTATGTTAAACAAATGGTTTGATTTTTAACAGAATTGATCTTTTCCTCGTCAAAGTTCCAGCCACGTGGTGTCTCCTACACTTTCCTTTCCTTTCTTTTCTCTATGGTTTTACTCAACTCAAACATTGTTACTGTTATTTTTTTTGTGTATATTTAAAGGGCACACAACACACATAAAACAACACAGTGCAGAGAGTTAGAAACCCATCACCATATCTTCTTCTCTCCATCTCTCTTATCCCACCATCACCACTTTTCTCTTCATACCCACGACCTCGGACGACGCAAGGGAACGACGCGAACGACAGTAGCAACAACCTTCTTCATAGCTTCTTCCAAGTTCGCTGGCACTCCGACGATTTCGTTCCCAGTAGTGCGTTTTAAGTAAGTATCAAATACGTTGGAAATAATTTTTTTTTTAAAATAAGGGAAAGGCTTTGGAAATCATGCTTTTAATTTGAAACAGATTCTTTTGTTTCTATCAAAAGATTTTTTTTTAGGAAAAAATGTTTTTTTTAAGAAAAAGTTTTTTCTTTTTTACTTTTTTTTTAAGAAAATGCTTTTAGTAAGAAACTTTTTTTTAAGATAAAAAAAAATCTTCTAAATTAATTTTAAATAAGTTTTTGAAAATAAAATAAGGATTTTGATATTTTAAAATTTGTTTTAAAATAAAAAGGTTTTTCTTTTTCTAATAAAGAAGAGTTGTTTTTTAATGAAATAAATATTAAACTTAATTTTATTTTAATAAAAGATTTTACTTTAAAATTTTGGTTAAAATACGTTGAAAGAAAAGGAGTTTTATAAAATAAATCTTGTTTTAAAAAAAATTTGGATTCTTTTAAATTTCACTTCAAACTCTAAAAGTTAGTTTTTATTTAAATTTTAACAAGATTTACTTTTTTTTATCAACTTTATTTTATCTTTTAATTAGAAAGAGTCTTCCTCTGCAGCAGGATTTTAAAAAAGGAAGAGATAAAAACATAGTCTTTCTATAATAAAATCTTATTTTTTTTTTAAATTTTCTTTTAATGATTCGAAGATTATGGTTTTAAAAAAAAATCTTAACAAAAAAATCAATTTTTTTAGCAAACAAGTTCTGTTAAAGTAAATTTGACTTTATTTTTAAATAATCTTGTTAATTTCGAAATAAGAAAAAAGTTATTTTTTGTTTTAATTTAACAAAATTCGTAGTTTTTTTTAGTTTAAAAAATAAATTAAAACGTTTGTTTGTGTAAAAGAATATAATGTTTACATCTTTAGATGTTGGCATAGTAGTAAGATGTTTTATTTTTAATTGTACATGACCCAAGTTCGAGTCTTTAAATGTCTCATTTTATCATTGTTTTTACTAAATAATTATTTTAAATAAAATATTTCATTTAGAGTTTCTTTTTTTAAAAAAAAAATTCAAAAATACAAAATATGTATTTTAACAAAGAGCATAGCTTATATCTCAAAGTGTTGGCACATTGGTGTGATGTTTTAAGTGTCAACACTCATGTCGCAAGTTCAAGTCTTGATGTTCCCTAAATTTAAAATTATTTTTTATTGATTATCTTGTTTGCTAAATAATTATTTCAAAAACTCCAAGTGTCAAAATTTTTCTAATGGTCTTCGTGCCACTCAAACCTATTAATTCATATCTTATTACAAAATGTGAATTAATGTAATATGAGACATTTAAAATAAAATAAAAACATTTCTTTTTTTTTTCTTTAGACCAAATAAAATAGTAGGATAATTTATGATAAAATGTGGTACCATTTTTGAACGGGTGTCGTAGGGTGCTAACACCTTCCCTATGCTCAGTCGATTCCCGAACCAAAAAAATCTGTTTTCGCAGACCAAGTTTTTAAATAGGTGACCAATCACACCTCGTAGATGATTGGTGGCGACTCCAAACTCTTATCTCGAAAGAGACCCTTCAGGGGTGACGTCGGCCGCTCCGCGTCGCGATGACGTTGCGACAACTTGACGACTCCACTGGGGACTATTGAGAGTCAAGCCATTTATTATCCGTTATAAAATAGTTTGGTCCATTTCTTTTTATTGTACATTTTGTCTTTTAATTATTTGCCTTTGTAAGTTTGCATAATCATGCATCTCTCACACATATTCACAAGCCTCCTACCCGGACTTTACCTTTTAGGATTAGATCGGAGACTGAGTAGTGTGACCTTCGTGGAATTGCGGTTCCCGTGCAGGCGCATGAAATTCTCCACTCAAGTCGACCATACTGTCCAAGCATATGGAAGATTTGAGGGCCATTATCCTCTAGGATGCATTAGTACATAACTTCACACCATATTCATATTGCATTTTATGTGGGTTGTTATGTCGTTCATGGCATATTGTTTTTTATATAAAAATTAGGGTTGATTTGATGTTTTAATCATAAGGTTTTAAAATTAACCATTTTTTTAAAAATAAAAAAATAAAATAAAAAATCATTTACCTTTTATTCACTCCTTTCATTATTTATTTGCTTTCAACATGCACTACATCACATTTTACTTGTAAGTGAATTTAAAAGTGTTGTCTTTCAAAAAGGATTATAAATATCTCTATGTAGGCACGCCAAAGACTTTCAAATTCATTCATTTCCGATCCAAAACTTAGTAGTTAAGCTTTGACCCTAGAATTAAATGTCATGCATATTCATGTCTCTCCCTTGGGTTGAGTTAGAATCTTGCATGGATTTAAATACACTAATAATTCCATGAAATATTGCTTTAAAAAATAAATAATCGCATGAAATATGCATCATATCATTAGGGAACTTTGTAGCATATTTAAATACGTTTTTTTTCTTCCCGTAAGAAAATTTAAACTAAAAACCCCTATCATAAACTAAAAGAATATATCTTGTATGCATCATTCGGCATGTCGTCCATAAATTAAATAAAAAAACATCTATCGTTCCCATGCATGCGTTAGTTCACATGTTGATAATAATTTCAAAAAAAGTTTCCCCTAATTTGTGATCTAACATTTGCATAACATCATCTCATGCATATCAATTTCCATTTAAAAAAAATATATCAATTTGGTTGAAGCTTGTGATGAGCTAGATTTGACCTTAAAAAGAATGTGATTATGTGGAAAATATGCTATTTTTCTTAAAAGAGAAAAATTAAAGTCATACATTCATTCACGCATCACTCATATGATGTCATCGGTTGAAAAACAAAAAACAAAAACAAAAAATATTTTTTTTAAATGCTTGCGATAAAAAGGAAATTACATGTTTTGAAGTTTCTCTATAATATTTTTAATATGATCTACTTTTATCATTCTTGTTAGTTGAGACTTTAGCAAGAATCAAACAATCATTGTAAGTCACTTGGAGGAAACGGGAAAAAAGTGGAAAAATAATTAAAAAAAAAGTTTTGAAAAAAAATGAAAAATGAAAAATTTGTGTGAATGCCTTCAAGGTCCTCAATGAGATATAATTTTACCAAACTTTGTTCTCAGGCTAAACCCTAACTCAAAGCAGCTTTATGTTGGCCTCCRTATTTCTTCTCATGTGCGAACCAGTAAACCACCAAATCTCATACTGGGGCAAGGACGTCTTTTGAGGTGAAAACCCAAAATTACTCACTCCCTCTAAAATCTTGAGCTTAGCCTACTTTAAGCCTAATCTACCTTGAGCCTAGCCTACCGATATATGGTAAATATAGTCAACGTTGAGAGTTGACCATTTACTGCAAAAAATCATTTGCTCAGCCCGTCACATAAAATTTTTGTGATGAATATCAATATTTTCCTACTTACCATAAATGCCTTTTACCAAACCTGTCTCATCTAATTACGTGGTAAATGTCCAAAATTATCCACCTAATGTTATCMTGAGAACTTTATAAAATAGCATTGGACTCTTATGATTGACTGCTTCATGAATTGGTACTTGTAGTTGTACAGACATCTCCCTATTTTGACTGCCTTTTATTCATACCTAAATTTTTCTTCTCAACATTCTTCCATCTTGTTCTTCAAAGCTTAATCCTTTGTCTGTTTTTTTTCTTTTGAGTAAAAAGTGATTCCAAGATCGAGGATAATGATTTTGACAATTGGGAAGTTAGCGACCTAACAAATAGTCTCAAGATATCAGTCTTCTTTGAGGAGTTTTGCTTGGGATCAATTTCATCATGTTATTGGAGCAGCAGAAAAGAAATAATTTGGAATAGCAGTCAGGGTTGCAAAAGGCGACTACGCATGATCAATTTTTTATATATATATATGTGATTGCACCTTATTTTGTTTGTAAAAAAGAGTATGTCTGGCAAAAAAAAAAATGAAAAATGAGGTGTGAAAATAGAAGAGAAAAAAATAAAAAGAAAGAAATGAAAAAAAAGAAAAATGAAATGTCTAAGGCCATGACAATTCTTTAGTTCAATGACTAGGGCAATCCATATAGATCGATGATATCAGTTCTAAAGACTTCAAGGTCCTTTCTACAAATCTTCAAGCTAGGGCAAAATCAAGCAATGCTATATTGGGGCAAAATTGTAACTGCATTATACAAAACTTTGAAACAAAACGTCTTCAGACTAAGAAGGTCTCATTTCTCTCGCAGATAATCTTTTCATTTCAAAAAAAAAATCCTTCATTACACAAAGTGGGCTGTTAGACAACATTCCATAAAGAACTTTACTTTAAAATTGAAGGGTGAAAGGAAAGGTCAATTACATTCAAGAAGCAGACTGCAACAATATGCCTGTGAAAAGCAGCACATCGAAGCTAGGGCTAAAAAAATGAGCTTTACATTCAAAGTGGACCACAACAAAATTTCCATGAAGAATAAAATGTGACTAGAAAGATGATTTCATCGAATACTCAAAGAAAGGGCAAGGTCGATGAGATGAACTTTTGGGGAGTTACGCAACCAATTCTCAAAGTTACTTGATGAAAGAAATTGGATCACTGCTACTATTTTGTTCATTTGATTATAATCTCTTACCCAAAGGTTAAAAAAAAATCAATCTCTTATTGTTCCAGAGATTTGGCAAAATATCCATGAATTCTTGGTTTCCTTTTCTTTAAAAAGGAAGCTTGCTGACTTTTATTCATCGTCAAGCTTTATTACAAAATCATGATTTCTATCATCCATTACTCCTAATGTTAAATCCATTTTCTTGTAACCGATCTTCTTGTCAATTACAAGGCTGAGTTTATAAAGCAGTTTAATCAAGCAAGATGTACAATGTTATGAATTACTTTTGATAGTTATCTAGACTGCCACATGAGTTACCTCTACAAAAGAATCCCCCACCAAACCTAATATGGTTGAGAAATTACCTTGATGTGTATATCTTTTATCAAGTGAAGGCATTCATTTAAAAAAAAACGAAAGCAAAAGAAAAGGAAAAAGAAAAAAGTTGACAAAGTTTCCTGCAATGTCGACATTACCTTTTCTCAGTTGATTCTTTGCTAAATAATTTCTAATAATAAGGATGAGAGTAGATAATATATTTGTAAAATATGGAAAAACGTCTTGTTCTCTCAACCATATTTTCACAAAACATGCATTCACATCACTTGCATACATATTCTTAAAAAAAAAAACAAAAAGAGTTTTCATATCATGATTAGATTATGAAAATTTAAATATCATGCATTGGGCATTCATAGCCACAGTCTAGTATTTGAGCAAAAATAAAAATAAGTATCATGTATACATGTTGCAACCATTTAGCTTTTAGAATGCATATACATTATTGCATCATGTATTGAGGGTCAAATCATTTGTTAAGCTAAATAAAAAACATATCATATGTTGTCACACATTTTCAAGTAATAAAAATAAATGCAAAATGAAATGGAGCATCATTGATGACATTGGGGCAATATACATTTGTAGATGCACCCATCCTTCATAAGATAGTTGTGCTAGAGGTCGCACAATAGCTTCCTGTGGAGCTTCCGATAGATCTCTTTAGCTTTTCCTCGGCCTTTAGAGTTAAAGCTAGTTGATAGGCTTCACTCAACTGTCAGTGACAGGGTCCCAATCTTCATTAGCTATTTCTGGCACGAGCTCCTTCGTTTATAAGGGGATGCATTTTAATATGAGAACAACTTTCCACAGCCTCCATTCCTATCCCATTCTTTATGATCTCTAGGTATTCTAGTCATTAACTCCTCACACCACTGCGCCCGTTTCTAGGACCGACCGATGTCTCACCTCCATAGCTGATACCTACGTAGTGTAGTGTTGGTCGCTAGGATGAATTTGTTCGGTCTGACCTTTCGCTCGAATATCAGACTCTCGCTACGATAAGTACTGTATACTGCCATTAGAAGTTTGCATTTGCATGAACACATGATTTTTGTTAGTCTTATCGTCATGCGTAAGTGCATATCTCTTACACTTAGCAAGTTTAAAAGGATTTCTAAACCCTTCACTCAGGTCAAAACCTTTTTACAAATCAAATAACTTCAGCCTTTTCTGGAAATTACATTTTATCTGTTGGAGATGGCTTTTTTTTAAGCCAAGTTTTATCACCTTGATATTTCAACTATCTACTGAGTCGACACCTGTTATGGTCGAGCCGACCAAGATCTCCTTTGGTCTCGTTTCCATTCTTTGTTTGAACCGACCCAGATGCGTCTTACTCAGACACATATTCCGACAAACTCCATGACAACACGTCGTGATTCGCACTTACCTTGAAGAACCATTTAGGCCTTGTCAGGAATTCTGTCAGAGATCTCGCCTATATATAGACATCATTTACCACTATCCCAGGTCTCCTGGTCAGCAAAATTCAGCTCATCCTCAAGGTCATCATTCTGTCCGAGTCGAGCTCGTAAGCTTGGTAAATTTTGTGATCAAACATTTATCTTCGGTTAAATCGAACCCGATCCAAGTCGAGGTCGAAACTTGTTGTTAAAGCCAGGTCCGTTGCATTTTTCGGTTAAATCGAACCCGACCAAGTCGAAGTCGAAGCCTGATGTTAAGGCCAGGTCCGTTGCATTTT
>NW_019104585.1:775178-791159 GCF_001995035.1 Momordica charantia
CTCAACAAAACGGTGTATCAGAAAGGAGAAACAGAACCCTGTTGGACATGGTTCGATCAATGATGAGCTATGCTCAGTTGCCTAACTCGTTTTGGAGTTACGCAGTTGAGACTGCGGTTTATATTTTGAACGTAGTTCCATCAAAGAGTGTTTCTGAAACACCTTTTGAGCTATGGAAGGGTCGTAAAGCTAGTTTACGTCATTTCCGCATTTGGGGATGCCCGACACACGTGCTCATGACTAAGCCAAAGAAACTGGAGTCTCGTTCAAAAGTATGCCTATTCGTAGGTTACCCTATAGAGACGAGAGGTGGTCTATTCTTCGATCCTCAAGAAAACAAAGTGTTTGTATCGACAAATGCCACTTTATTGGAAGAAGACCACGTTCGAGATCATAAACCACAGAGTAAGGTAGTGATTAACGAGATTTCCGAAGAGGCTACAAACACGTCAACAAGAGTTGTTGATGAAGCCGGTACATCATGTCAGTCACATGCACCTCAAGTATTGACGGTGCCTCGACGTAGTGGGAGGATTGTGTCACAACCTGACCACTACGTGGGTTTAACTGAAACCCAAGTTATCATACCTGATGATGGCGTCGGGGATCCATTGACCTACAAAAAGGTAATGGAAGATACTGACAAGGACAAATGGGTCAAAGCAATGGACGTGGAAATGGAGTTGATGTACTTCAATTCCGTTTGGGAACATGTAGATCAACCTGACGGGGTAAAACCAATAGGGTGCAAATGGATCTATAAGCGAAAACGAGACGTCGAAGGAAAGGTACAGACCTATAAGGCGAGACTTGTGGCAAAAGGCTACACACAAAAGGAAGGGGTGGGCTATGAAGAAACCTTCTCCCCTGTAGCTATAATTAAGTCCATTAGAATACAAAGTCCATTGCCACATATTATGACTATGAGATATGGCAAATGGACATCAAGACTGCTTTTCTGAATGGCTCTGACTTCCAAACGGATAAGGTTCAAGGAAATCCACGTCGGGGTCAGTATTCACTCTTAACGGAGGAGCGGTAGTTTGGCGAAGCATCAAGCAAATATGCATTGCTGACTCCACTATAGAGGTTGAGTACGTTGCAGCTTGTGAAGCAGCAAAAGAGGTGGTTTGGCTTAGAAAGTTCTTGACAGATTTGGAAGTCATTCCAAACATGAACTTGCCCATCACACTTTATTGTGATAACAGTGGTGCTGTGACAAATTCTAAAGAACCTCGAAGCCACAAGAGAGGCAAATACATCGAAAGGAAGTATCACCTGATACGGGAGATAGTGCAACGGGGAGATGTGATCGTCACAAAGATCGCTTCGGAGCATAACATTGCAGATCCTTTTACGAAGGCACTCATGGCTAAAGTGTTTGAGGGCCATCTAGAAAGTCTAGGTCTACGAGCTTTGTACGATTAGTCTAGGGCAAGTGGGAGAAATGTAATGGGTATAGTATATGCCCTAGTTTATTGTATTTTCCCTTTGCCACATGATAATGTACACACCACTCGAGTTTAGTTCAAGTGGGAGTTTGTTGGGTGTGTTGCCCTAAACTCATAGTTTGTATTTATGTAAAAACAAATGTATATTCAATAAAGTTTTATTCAATAAGTTTATTGTTGAATTCATAGCATTGCATTGTCCAAAATCCAATAAACTAAACATCCAAGGTTATTTTCATGACTCGAGACAGTACATATACTGGGTATATATTTGATATACCCCTGATATACGAGTGGATTACGTCCCATGAATAACCTAAAGGGGTCTATAGTATATAGATAAGGTTGGGTACTTTATCCTGGCAATACTATGGATACGGCCCACTTTGTAAATGTTACAGACGACTCGATCCAGGTCGTTCGTGTGGAGACATGCGAGCGGGGGTATCCTATACAATGAGTTTGTATAAGACCGAACTACGAAATAGCCAATCTTTAGATGTAACGCCGTTGACTAAAAGATTGCTATTTCATAGGATGACCAAACAACTCATTCTCAATCCTGAGTGAGTCATTGATTCCTGCCCGTGAGGACTCATCCTTTGATATGTATGGGTGAGAGTGACCCGAGTTACCGACTCAATATTCCTACCATTTTGGGAACGAGACCGAGTGGGGAGCTGAGAACATAACTTCACAAGATGGAATTCACTTCTCCCCGACTTTAAGGGAGTAGATGAGTGTTCTCTTAAATGCTGACTTCGGGACTTGAACAAGGGGCCCCACCCTCTCATTGCCCGAGAGGGACTTCCAGTTATTGGTCGGACCATAACCGGGTTGTTCATTAGAAGAGTAGTGCTATTTAAGGAGTAAGATGTAACTCAGGGGTAAAACGGTAATTTGACCCCAACTTGAGTTACGAGCACTCGTGAAGTATTGACTTGTCATTAATGATCGTATATCCATGGACACGAAAACATTCTGTAGTKAGAAGAGTACAACTGCGGGTCTTTAGTGGAGTGACCCGTAGTTAACGAATATTGAGTAACTCGATCAATGAGTTTGACCGATTAATCTCGTATTGTTGGAGCTTTTGATCTGTAGGTCCATTAGGTTCCCTAGCTAGCTAATAACGGGTAAAATGAGGATCAAGTTTTTGGAAGAATTTGAACTGTTCAAATTACTTAAGGGATTATATGTATATTGATACATTATAATATATAGTTAATTCTAAATTAAAACTATATATTATGAAAGAAATTATTTGGATGAGATTCAAATAAAATTAATATGAATAAGATTCATATTAAAACTATAGGTTAAAAATAATGTATATAAGATGTACATTAGAACTATAGGTTATACGAGAGAAATGCTATAGAATATGACTATATTTTTGTGATAAATAATTAAGGGTTAATTATTTATTTGATATGTATATATATTAATTAATTATTAATTAGATTAATAATAATTAACATTTATTAATTAATATGATTAATTACTTAATTATGTATATATATATTTTAATTATTAATATTAATATTTAACTCCCCTGCAAAATTGCAGGGGAGTGGGCAGTTATGCTTTTGTTTGGTTCTTTTGCAGTTCTACAAAATACAGAACACACAGAACAAAAGAAGAAGAACTCCCAGCATCTCTCTCACTCAATCTCTCTCAATTCTCCCACTCGTTCCAAAGAAACGCTCCCACAAGTGTATTCTCGAGACCCAAGAGGATAACTCAGAAGATTCGATGGTGGTGTTCGGGTGGAAATTAACTTGAAGAAAAGTTTTTCAAAGGTAAAAACACTTTTCCCCTGTATTTCACATCTTTGCAAGTTTGGTTTTGTTTTCTCAAACAATCACGAACAATGGTCTGCTTCCGCTCCGGGATTCACATCCCATCAAAAAGTTGTCTATTTTGAGAGATGACATGAAGAAAAAAAAAGTGTGCAGAATTGTGAACAGGTGCCTTTGCAGATTGCACCCTCTTGGGAGTTTGTGAAGTTAAAGCTTGTCAAACCTCATTCAAATGTGAAGCGTCTCCTACATTATATTTCCAAGACAACTTAAAGTCATTCTACGTTTTTTTGTCATGCATTTAAGCATCTAGATTGATGTGCAATCAAGTTTAATTTGCATGTCTTATCTTCTTCAATTTGCATTAAGTAGGATTGTAGTAGAAATTTCTTACCGCAAGTGTACGGGTCAAGTTTTAATATAGATGGTAAGTGAATACCGTTATCATTCTCTGGATTTGGTTTCTAGATCACTTCAAGTACCACATATACTTTTGCCCAATTTTATTTAGAAACTCAAATTGGAATGTTGGAATATGATTAAAGTCAATTATTAAAGAATGTAAAATCAACGGGAAGAACGATCTTAGAGAATAGATTTCACCGGTTGAATTTATGAACTGATTATTTAATTAATCAAAAGTCAACAAATTATCAACTCTATAGGCCAAGAACTTTCAAATCTTAACTGCCTCTCCCGAACGCATGCGAAGTCTCCTTACTAAATTATTAAACCAATATCCCTATCTAGTTTTGTAACAAGTAAAGGTTTTAACGAACAAGCCTCTTAAAGACCTCTAAAGGAATTCTAAAATCTCCTGATCTTAAAACCCTTTCAATTATGAATCTCAATTCTCAACTCTTAATCACCTCTCCCGAGAGTAAGACTTTAATATGTGGCTAGTAGATTAAAGTAGAGGTGAGCATTGGTCGGTCGGGGTAGGTTTTTGGCTGATCCTGATGCAGAAAACGACCTTGTTGGTTTCAGTCAGTCGGTCGAAAAATTTTTCTTTTTACCTTTCTATACAAACCGACTATTTGGTCGGTTGGTTTTTAATAAATACTAAACTCGAAAAGAAAAATGACAAATGAGTGTTAGTGTGACTGAAATGGGAAGAAGGGAATGAAGGGAATGAAGGGAATGAAGGAATGAAGGAAGAAAGAGAAATGAAAGAAGGGAAGAAGATGGAGGAAGAAAGAGAAGAAATGTGGAGAGAGAGAACGAAAATGAGAAATGGAAAATAGGAGAATAGTGGGAGGAAGAAAAGAAAGAGAGAGAAATCGGAAAATGGGATAAGAAGAAATGGCTACTAGTGAGCCATGTAGGTGGGAAGGAAAATGAGTAAAAACCTGAAATTCTTGTAGTGAATCATTTGAATCATGTGGAACAATTTTGTTTTTATTTTTATTTTATTTTACACACAAACTCACGTGGCTAGCTATTAGCCACTTTGTTTTCTTTTCAATTCATTTCTCCCTTTCCTTTTTCCCTCTTTTTTTTATCCCACTTTCTCTCTCTCGTCTTTGTTCTCTTTATTCTCACCATCTTCATTAAATCTTCTCTGAGTTATTCTTTTTCTCATTCGTCTTGAGTTCTTGTAGCTCTCTCTCTTGTGGAATACTGAGATATGTTTTTTTGTTTTTCTTTTTTAATTAAGTCAGTCAGTCGATCGGTTCTTTTGATATTGGAAGAGTCGATCGACCGACCGACTAGTCGGTTTTTTACAGAGAAAAACCGACACCGACTGACTCATCTCATAAACTGACCGACCGACGTCGATTCGGTCAGTTTTAGTCGGTCGAATCGGTTTTTTGGCTTGGTTTGATCACTCCTAGATTAAAGGCATGAAACAAACAGGAACATTAATAGAATAATCAAATGAATTCAATGAAGAAAATCAAACAATCAATCCATAAACGTCAATGACTACATAAATCCCTAAGACAAGGGAGTTTAGCTACTCATGTTCATGATTAAACTAGCAAAATAAAGAAAAGAGATAGAAAGTGAATCTGTCGTGTTGATTGATCGTCCTCGACTCAATCTCCACTGTTGTTGAATTCATTGCATTGCATTGTCTAAATCCAATAAACTAAACATCCAAGGTTATTATCATGTAACCAGGATAGTATATATACTGGGTATATATTTGATATACTATCGATATACAAGTGGATAATGTCTCGAGAATAACCTAAAGGGTCTATAGTATATAGATAAGGCTGGGTACCTTATCCTGGTAACACTATGGATATGGCCCACTTTGTAAATGTTACATACGACCCGATCCAAGTCGTTTGTGTGGAGACATACGAGTGGGGGTATCATATACAATGAGTTTGTATAAGACCGAACCGCGAAATAGTCGATCGTTAGATGTAACGTCATTGACTAACTGATTGCTATTTCATATGATGACCAGACAACTCATTTTCAATCCTGAGTGAGTTATGGACTCCTGCCCGTGAGGGCTCGTCCTTTGATCTTTATGGGTGAGAGTAGCCCGAGTTGCAGACTCAATATTCCTACCATTTTGGGGACGAGACCGAGTGGGGAACTAGGAACATAACTTCACGAGATGGAATTCACTCCTCCCGACTCTTGGGGAGTAGATGAGTGTTCTATTAAATGCTGCCTCTAGGACTTGAACAAGGGGCCTCACCATCTCACTGGCCCGAGAGGGACTTTCGATTATTGGTTGAACCATAACCGGGTTGTTCATTAGAGGAGCAGTGGTATTTAAGGGGTAAGATGTAACTCAGGGGTAAAATGGTAATTTGACCTAACTTGAGTTACGAGCACTCGTGAATGATTGACTTGCCATTAATGGTCTTATATCCGTGGACACGAAAACATTCTGTAGTGAGAAGAGTGCAGTTGCGGGTCTTTAGTGGAGTGACCCGTAGTTAACGAATGTTGATTAACTCGATTAATGAGTTTAACCGATTAATCTCGTATCGTTGGAGCTTCTGATCTGTAAGTCCATTAGGTCCCCTTGCTAGCTCACATCGGGTAAAACGAGGATCAAGTTTTTTGAAAAAATTTGAAATTTTCAAATTGCTCAAGAGATTATATATGTATGTTGATACATTATAATATATATAGTTAATTCTAATTAAAACTATATATTATAAGAGAAATTATTTGAATGAGATTCAAATAAAATTATTATGAATATGATTCATATTAAAACTATAGGTTAAAAATAATGTACATAAGATGTGCATTACAACTATAGATTGTACGAGAGAAATGCTTTTAGAATATGATTCTATTTTGATAATAAATAATTGAGTGTTAATTATTAATTTAGTTTATATATATATATATATATTAAAACACTCCCTTGCAATTTTGCAGGGGAGTGGGGAAGTTTAATGACGTGGGGTAACACCCCACGTCATGTTGGTTAGTTTTGTGTTGCAGAAGGGCTCTGCAAGGAGAAAAAAAAAACAGAACTAGAAAACTCCCAGGATTCTCTCAAGTGCTTGCTCTCAATTCCGTTTTTCCAAATCAAATCTCCCACAAGTGAGATCGTCGTTCCCAAAGGATAGTGGGAAGATTAGTGGTGGTGTTCGTTGGTGATTCTTTGAAGAACGATTTTTCAAAGGTAAAGGAAAAATTTCCCCCGTATTTTTCCTCTTTTCCATTTGTTGGTTTTGTTCCTCAAAATTCAAGAACAAGGTCCCTTTTTCCGCTGCGGGATTTACGTCCTTTCATCAACGTTGTACCCTAAATGCTAACAATAAACGGATTCTAGCATTGTAATGTCGAGACGCTATGGCTGGCGTTGAGATGCTACGACGTGAAGCATAAACTATCTCACTTTTCATCGTAGCGTTGAAACGCTCTAATGTAGCGTCTCAACGCTTCCCTTACTGGTCGATTATCTGGGCTTCTTCTTAGAGTGTTAAGACGCTTTGGTAGCATTCCCTTCGGGTCTTCTAGACCTAACTTATGTAGTGAGACTTTCTCAACTTGCTCAGGTATGATTTTTCATTATATTTGATCAATTTGATGTCCCGATTCTTCATGATATTTTATTTCTACAAAATAACAATTATGCGCGTAAATTTATCATAAAGAAACGGAAACTAACAATTAATTTCATTATAATTATTATAAAATATTGTAACGCCCCAGGTCTAGGATTCGGAATCTGGATTCGGCACCTCCTTGCCTCAGTATTCCCCTGAGATACTTCCTAGTAAAGCAACTAGGAGGTCACTCAACTCAAGATTGCTCCAAGTCAAACACGCTTAACTTTGGAGTTTTTACGATTGAGCTACTGAAAAGGAAGATGCACCTTGTTATTATAGGTAGTGACTATCAATTCTTTTAAGAGGTTACCCAACCCAAGATTGTTCAAAGTCAAGCACGCTTAACTTTGGAGTTCTTACGATTAAGCCACCGAAAAGTAAGGTGCACCTTGTTGTTATAGGTAGTGACTAGGAAGCATGTGAGTGAGGACAAAACATGCTGGAAGGACACGTGTTGGGCTGTAGGGATAGTCTACGCTCTTCTAAAGTAGCTCAGAAGTCAGAACTTGACGGTGAAGGGATAGGATCCCACGGCGGAAGCGCGTGAACGTGTGTGCTTCGATCTTGTTTTAGAATTACAACGAAAAAAAGACATAAGCATGAATAAAAAAAGGTTGGTGAAACATCTTTGAAGACACCTCTTCAAATTAGACACCAACGCCACCAAAAAGTCTTCATCACTATCCTCTTGATCTTAAGAACTCGGTTTGTGGGAACCGTCTTATAATTGAAAGGGAAATCGAGAGATCTAGAGAGAGATTTTCTCGTTGGAGTTTCGGGAACTCAACAACCGAGGATCGGGGACCCAAAAAGAAGGAGAGAACCTTCTTTTTTATAAGGGAGGAAGAGTAGTGGGGAAGTCTCACCACTTTCCCACTTCCCACCATGGGAGGTTTTCCTCCCATTTCTTTCCTTTTTTTTTCTCTTTTTTTTCTTTTATTTTAATTAAAATAATAATTAATTACAACAAAGAATTATTAATTAAATTAAATTAAATCTAATTTAATTTAATCAAATTAATATATCACATTAATTTAATTAAATCATATTTAATTAAATTAAACTTAAATTAATCAACCATATTAGAATCAAATTCTAATATCCATCTCTCTCATATTTTTATATTATAATGTATCAACATACATTATACTAATTGTATCTCATACAATTAACCTTAATTTCCTTTAAAGAATTTGAACAATTCAAATTCTTTTCCAGACTAAATGTTCTTAACTATCCTTTACGAGCTAGCAAGGGGACCTAATGAACCTACAGATCGTGAGCTCTAACGATACGAGATTAATTGATTAAACTCATTAACCATATTAATCAACATTCGTTAACTGTCGGTCAATCCACTAAAGACCCACAACTGCACTCTTCTCACTGTAGAATATTATGCGTCCATGGATTTTGATCATTAATGACAAGTCAATAGTTCACGCGTATTCGTAACCACAACTGGGTCAAATTACCGTTTTACCCATGTGTTACATCTTGGACCTTAAGTACCGCTGATCCTGTAATGAACAACCTGGTTATGGTTCGACCATTAACCGGAACTCCCTCTCGGTCCAGTGAGAGGGTGGGGCCCCTTGTTCAAGTCTTGGAGTCAGCACTTAAGAGAACACTCGTCTACTTACCCTAAAATCGGTAAGGAGTGAATTCCATCTTGTGTAGTTATGTTTCCAGCTCCTCATTCGGTCTCGTCCCCAAAATGGTAGGAATATTGAGTCTGCGACTCGTGCCACTCTCACCCATACAAATCAAAGAACGAGCCCTAATAGGCAGGAGTCCATAACTCACTCAGGATTAGATTGAGTTACCTGGTCATCCTCTTGAAATATTAATCTATTAGCTAACAGTGTTACAGCTAAAGATTAATTATTTCGCGGTCCGGTCTTATACAAACTCATTGTATGGGATACCCCTACTCGCATGTCTTCACACGAACGACCTGGATCAAGTCATTTGTAACTATTAGAAAGTGGGTCGTATCCATAGTGTTATCAGGATAAGGTACCACATAGTGTTATCAGGATAAGGTACCACACCTTATTCATATACTATAGACCCTTTAGGTTACTACTGGAACATTATCCACCTGTATATCGAATATATACTCTGTATATCAAATATATACTGTATATTTGTTATATATTGTTCTAGTTACATGACACAACCTCGGATGTTAGTTTATTGCATTTGGGTTAATGCAATTCTAAGAGAATTATCAATAACAACTTTATTGAATGAATATTTGTTTTATGTTTACGAACCACGATTTTAGGGCATAAAAACCAACAGACGGTGGTGCAGCCAGGTTATAGGGGATGCAGGAGAATGTTGGGGCAAAGAGGTTTCGAATCTAGATTTCGGATCCTGGGCCTGAGGCGTTACAGATTGTATCAAAGTGGGACCTATCTCAATAGGATGTGGTTCAGGGACGAACCAAGGCAGAAGCTGGTGGGCATGTGACGTCCGACTAGAGAGGAGGGGTACATGAATGAACTGATACCACATCCGAATGAAAGAGATCCTGAGACCATGAAATAATGGTTAAGAAAAATGCTTAAAAGAATTGATGGTCACTACCTATACAACAAGGTGCACCTTCCTTTTCGGTAACTTAATCGTAAGAACTTTAAAGTTAAGCGTGCTTGACTTGGAGTTTTACTAGGAAGAATGCCGACTCTTTCGTCTATTTAAAGACTTGTAATCACCTTGTTATGGCAGATTCATTCATATTGAAATCAAGAACTTTTGTTCTTGAACACATTTGGTGTTGTCTCTTTCAAATCTTGTTATAGGTTTGATGTTAAACCGATTCATTGGATTAGTCCTGATCAAGCTAATTCCATTCGGCAGGTTAGCTATTTTTGCGTGAGGAAACTTGGCACGTATCACCTCCTCTTCTTAGTGTTTGTTTTCTTCCGTTTCCGTTACCGTTAGCCACCGCCGGACTTCTTACAAGACACCCACAACAACTGCCCACAGCCACCATCACCACCTGTTTCGACGCCCATTTAGTCATTCGAAGGTTAGATTTTAATATTCCAGCATTTTGCTCCTGATTTCATTTTTTGTTTCAATTATTTGTTTATTTGATGTTTATTTCGACGTTTGGTTAAATTGTAGCACACATTTATATCAGTTTTAGTCATTTGGGGGATGATTTCCGAGGTGTTTTGTGAGTGATTTTGGGGTATTTATCATATTATAATTAGAGGAATTGTCACTGTCGTTTTAAAAACTAGTTTCCACAAATGGGTTGATTAATCTATGTTCAACTACCGTGATTATCGAGCCATACATGTTGGCTTGTTTAATGATATTCTAGTATATAATTTCATTGATATATATACGCATATATATCCAATTTGCTAATTTGAATCTTGATTTTGGTGAATCGATTCTTCATACTGCACTCAACATTTATAGTTTATAGTCGGATATAGTTTATATTTCCATATAAGTGTATATTATAATGGTTGCTATTGGGATATAGTCGTATATAGTTTATCATTGTCATTTTCTTTTCGATGATGCAGGAAATGTATTGAAATTGAGCCAACAAATGAAATGAAATGAAGTAAAATCCGACGACCAATTCCGACGAATATTAGTGAGATGGAAAAAATATTTTGTAATAAAATGAATTATTTAGTAGAATATTTTAAGGAGTAAATTAGGGGATTAAGGGAATAATTGATTTGGGGCCCACAATAATTTAATGATTGGAACATTAAATTTAGAAAATTAAATAAAAATAATTTGTAATAAATATAAATATCGTAAATGAGGGCGAAATTGGTATTTAGGAAAAATTTAAAATCAAGAAATCTAAAACGGTAAAATATATAAACATTGGACATTTGTGAAAATAAGTTTCCAAAATATCCGTCCAAGAAATTAATGATTTTGGGCTTAATTCTTGGACTTGTGCCTCATTTGGGCCGTAGACTAAATTCCCTGTAGTAAATTTCGACTTATGCAGAAATTAGGGTTTTTGACCCAATTTTATTATGCATTCAGATTTTTTACCCATTCTTAAAAAAATCTTATTTGTGACCCCTTCTTTTTTTTTTTATCTATTTTCATTTTTTGCTCTTGTAAATTACTAAAATATCCTCCCACCCAACTCTCCCCTTAAACCTAAAAATTCTAACTTCTTCAAATTGACAACCTAACATATAATCCACAAAAAATAAAAAAATAAAAAAAATCTCCCACCAATCTCTCCCCGTAGGCCTAAAAAATCTAACTTCTTCAAATTGACAACCAACATAGAATCCACAAAAAAATCTTCTTATAACTAAACCAATCGCAACATAATCCACCAAATGATTACGCACCCTAACCCAAAAAAGACGCGTGAATTTTTCGATTGAAAAAAAGAAGTTGAGGAGGTTATCATCGTAGAAGAATAATACGCAATTTTCAGTAGGGAGTAAGAAGAATACATTTTTAGATAGAAAATCTCCAACTTAAAAAAAAATCGAAATTGCACAAGTCTTGGCCCAGGATAGCACAATCCCGAACCAGGATTATGCAAATCCGAACCGAGATTGCATAATCCCAAATCGAGATGGACTGGGATTATGCAAACCCGGACCGAGATTGCATAATCTCAGACCGGGATGGACCGAGATTATGTAAACTCGGACCGGGATTGCATAATCCCAGATCGGGATGGACCCGGATGGAATATTTATTCTATCCTGGTCCGGGATTATGCAACCTCGATCTGGGTTTCCATAATTCTAGTCCGGGATTGTGCTATCCTAGGTTCGAGATTAATGCAATTTTGAGGGGTTTTTTTTAATCACCATAAAATCATGAGCCTCTTTTTAAATTAAATCCTGAACATTCATGCATCCTTGACCCAAAATTTAAGGAATATTGACCTTTTTTTATAATTAAATCGGATTCATGCAGTCTTGGACCAAGATTATGCAAATTCAGTTTTCAGTTTCTTGCTTATTTATTATTGTTGTTATTATTTTGGTAGAAAATTATCATGGTAAAAAACTTCTTGTTTCTACGAATCCAAATTGATTCTCTAAATTGAAATGGTGTGAGTTTTAAGGTGAGAGATTGAGGGAGAAAACCAAGATTTTCGAGGATTGTGGAGAATTTTGCTTTTTTTTTAAAAAAAAAAGGGATTTTTTTAGTAATTTTACAAGGACAAGGAGTGAAAATGAGTCAAAACTAAGTTATTGAGGAGATAAATGTTTTTAGAAAATGGGTCAAAGATCCAAATAGAATTATGAGAGGGTCAAAATTCCGAATTTCCCAATGCAGATTTGATCCTATGTCCACTATTAATTCACTACCATGGTCTTAGATTAATTTAAGCTTTGAGCCAAATTACCATTCATTGGGTTTGAGCTTATTTGATTCTAGACACTATTTTCATATGACTCAATTTGATCAAGCTAGCTTGTGTGGTTAAACAAGCATAACAAGCATAAATAAGACACGTGGCAATTCATGATTGGTCGAAATTGGTTGAAATTTACCAATGGTTTTGAACGAGGATTTTCAATCTCTTTATTATCTTGTTTCAGAAATTAATAATAATGTTAGTGAAAGAATGATAATAAGGTACAAACATGCTCAAATATAGTACGTAAATAAATACAAGCATAAATTTACCAATTACTATATTACCAGGGAGTAAATGAATTTATTCATTTTTCTTTTTGTTCTCTTTAAAGGTTGACTATTTAAATAGAATAATTAATGTCAAAAATAATTTTAAGGCACCCATACCTTCTAGGTTAGACTTTTAAATCATCACCCACATTTTGTTGTACTAAAAAAAATGGGGAAAACTTGAGTAATGACCGCACTCTCTAATAAAAAATGGCCATAAGTTTTATACAGGTCAATAATGACCCATACTTCTTTTTAAAAAATTATGGAATGAGTCAATTTTCGTATTTACCTCCTAACCACATCCACCTACCCTTGTTTTATGGAGACTGATAGTTTTATGGAGACTGTCAAAATATCAATTGTCTATTTTAGCCTCCCACATTACACAACTCACACGTTTCAAACTCAAAACTAAATCTCTAAAATCTCCACCTTACTAAATTACAAAATAAAATTAATTAATTCCTTACACTTACGATTCTTCCATGTTTCTTCTCCTCTTTTCTTACTTTTTAAGATTTGTAATTTGGTTCCACCGAGGTTGGATTGTAGTTATCTATGGAAAATTGATATCTCGAGACATGCAAACGCATGATCACAAGCTCAATCGAGACTCTGTAATGGGGAAAAGATACTCATGCTAGACGCGCATCACAAACTTTATGCTTTGGAGAGGATAGACCTGACATGGTATGATTATTTTGTCTAGCTCGCAATATAAGTACCTCTATATTTCAAAAACCATAAAATTTCATTTTTCGATTTTCAGTCCATTTTTTTATATTAAATCTTAATATTTTAACACTAAATTACATCTATTTTTATTTTTATTTGATTTTTTCACTGCAACTTAAATTATTATTTTATGGTTTATTATGATATTTGTAGCAACGTCATCGTGACGCGGAGCGGCTGACGTCATCCCTTAAAGGGTCTCTTCGAGATAAGGGTTTGGAGTCGGTCACCTATTTTAAAATACTTGGTCTGCGAAAAACATATTGTTGGTTCGGGAGTCGACTGAACGTAGGGAAGGTGTTAGCACCCTACGACACCCGTTCGAAAACGGTACCACATTTTGTCAAAAATTATCCTATTATATTATTTGGTCCAAAAGAAAATATTTTTCTATTTTTATTTAAATGTACCACGTTATATTAATTCACACTTTGTTATAAAATATGAATTAATAGGTATGAGTGGCACAAAGGCTATTAGAAAAATTTTATCACCTCGAGAATATTGGAAAGTTCCAATTCCCGTCATTGGAGTTTTTGAAATAGTTATTTAGTAAAAAAAATAATAAATAAAAAATAATTTTTATTTGAAGGCACCATTGAGACCAAAGCAAGCATTAGCACTCAAAATTCTTACCACTATGCCAATATTCGTAGACTTTAATTTTCTTTTTAAACACCATAACTTTATTTTTAAACTTTGTTTCTAAACGAAATTTTTTATTTAAAATAATTATTTAGTAAAAACAATGATAAAAATAAAATAAAATAATTTTATTTTGGGACAAGCAAAGACTGGAACTTAAGTTATGCAAATTAAAACCCAAACATCTTTTACAAAAACAAAACTTTTAATGTATTTTTTAAAACTAAAAAAACTTACAAATTTTGTTGAATTAAAATGAAAAAAAAAGACAACTCTGTATTTATTTCAAAATTAAAGAGATCCTTCCCAAGAAAAACTTTATTTCTTAATTAAAAAAAAAGTTTTCTTTAAAACATATTTTATTTGTTGAGATTCTTTCCAAAAAAAAAATAATTAACAAACTTGTTTAAAAAGATTTTATTCGTTTATTTAAAAACTTATCTTTTTATTTTATTTGAAACATTCATTTTAAAATTAAAAAAATAGATTTGAAAATTTCCAAGACCTTAATTAATCAAAATTGCACTTTAAAAAACAAATAAAAAAAACAAAACTCTTCTTTATCTAATTTAAAATAAACTTTTATTTATTTTGCAATAAAAAAAAATAAGAAGGGAAACTCATTTGATTTTTAAAACAAAATTATTTCTAAAATCTTTTATTTTCTTTTAAAAATATATTTCAAACATATTTTAAACGGGATTTTTTCTTATATTTAAAACAAATCTTTTTTAAAAAAACATTTTTTTTTTTAAAAAAGGAAGTATCCTGCAGTATACTTAAAAAAACACACCTTTTTTTTAAGGAAGTATCCGGCTATAGTTTTTCCACCGGAACGTGAAGTTAGTCGATACTTCTTGGAGTTTTGCTAGGTTGTGGAGGTCACTGAGGCTTCACGTGGGTTGATCATGTGTGCTCGCAGATCTTGTAGAGTTGCCCTTGGGATGGGTCGTTGGAGTTTATTGTAGACAGAGAAAGATGGATTGGTGAGAGGTAAAAGATGAAGAAGAAGGTGATCCTTTTTAAGAGGGAGGAATAAAACTGTTCTTAAAAATCATTCATTTAAATAAAAATACTAATTTATAAAATAAAAGTAAAAAAATCAAATCAAATCCAATTCTTTAAAAAAAAAAATTGTTAAATTTAATTTAATTTAAACTTTACATTAAAACTTATAATGAAGTAAATTATGTTATTTTAAACTAAAACAATTAAGGGTAAAATACATTTTTAGTCCATGAGTTTGAGTATAGGTTTCAATTCGGTCATTGAATTTCAAAAAGTGACAGTTTAATCCCCGACCTTTAGAAAATAGTTCTAAATGGTCCCTGGGGTTAAACTTCCGTTAGTGAGAATGCTGACGTGTGGGTGACACTACAAGAAAATTAAGTATTTTCAAAGGCCAAAACCTTTGAAAAAGTATCAAATAAACCTTTGATAAATCCTTTTTCGAAAGTTCACTCAACCTTCAAAATGTGTCGAAATAGGTCCCGTCGAAAAAGCTTTTTCAAAAGATTTGTTAAGCTTCAAAAATTCGTATTTTTCTAACGTTCAATTAACCTTCAAAAATTCATATTTTCCAAAAGTAATAAGCCTTTGATAATTCTTAAATTAGTTGTCAATAATTAGTTAGTTTCAATTACTTTT
>NW_019104585.1:797743-812865 GCF_001995035.1 Momordica charantia
ATATTTTTCAAAGGTTTAAAGTATTTGTTGATAAATGTATTATTTTTCAAAGGTTTTCAATAACCTTTGATAAAATACTGAATAATTTTTTAAAGTCTTCAAAATACCTTCAATAAAAGATTAGCTTTTTCGAAGGATTTTAGTAACATTCAATAAAAAATGTATAAATTTTCTAGGCTTTTCAAAACACCTTCGATAAAAGATCATCTTTTTCGACGGTCTTTTATAACCTTTGATAAAAATGTATAATTTTCGAAGATTTTCTAAAAACCTTCGATAAAATATCATATATTTTTCAAAGGTTTAAAATATTTGTTGATAAATATATTGTTTTTCAAAGGTTTTTAATTACCTTTATAAAATAGTTAATAGTCTCCGAAGGTCTTTAAAAAAACCTTCGATAAAGGTTAATCTTTTTCGAAGGTTTTTAATAACCTTTGAAAAAAATGTGTTTTCTATCAACCTTCGATAAAATATCATATATTTTTCAAAGGCTTAAAGTATTTGTTGATAAATATACTGTTTTTCAAAGGTGTTCAATAACCTTCAATAAAAGATGGTCGAAACAGCATCATCTTCTTGTAGTGTGAGTTGAATATTTGTTAATTTAATATAATTTTTAACACTTTCTCTCATTTATCTCTTCTCTCTCTCTTCTCTCCTCCTTCTCCCGTTCTCTCCCCCCTCTTTCTACAAAATCTATCCAAGTTCAGACTTGATAAATTGGAAGCAAAAATCATTGTAATTTAGGTGTGGTTTCGTGAACTTGTGCTTCCAAGGAGTTTTGGATTTTTGCGTCGAGATTGCAAGCTTCATACTGCTTGATTCAGAGAGCGTCGAATAAGGCGATGAAGTTTGAGAAGTTTTCGTCCATGAAGAATATGGAGATTTCACAACTTCTAGATCGAAATTGTAAACTCTCCCGCTACCGCTTATACATGAAGAAGATATTATTATTTCAATTTCGATAGTGAGAAAAAAAAATCTCAATAATTCAGAGAAAATTCAAACCAGAGGATTTTCTCTCTGACCCCACGAATATTAGAGGATTCTCGACCTTCCACTTAAGCAAAGGATCCCATGAAAGTGGAAAATATTTGAGGAAAAAAAACTTAGTTACCCAATAAAGAAAACAAAGACGGGATCTGAGTTTCTTAAAAATCAGTGGAGAGAGAAAATAGTTAAGAAAAAGAGAGATACAAGGGAAAAATCAGTTGGGTGTACTTTGATAATGGGTCCGCTTCTCGAGTCTAAATTGTTTATAGAGTATAAAGTTTTAATTGAATGCAATTTGCAATCACTGTAATTTGAAGGGCAAGGAAGAAGAGAGATATAACAGTTTGTTTGAAAAAAAAATAAAGTTTAAATTTCATTTTCTGTCTTTCCATTATCAAATATGTGTTTTTTATACTAGTGGAGGCGAAAGAAAAATTTGAGATTTTTGCTTCCAATTTATGAAAGTCTGAACTCTATCTTGATGGATTTTGTAGGTGGAGGACGAGAGAGCAGGAGGAAAGAAGAGAAGAGATAAATGAGAGAAAGTGTTAAAAATAATATTAAATTAACAAATATCCAACTCACCTGCGACACGTCAGCATTCCGTTAATGTCACTAACGGAAGTTTAACCCCAAGGACCATTTAGAACTATTTTCTAAAGGTCGGGGACTAAACTGTCACTTTTTGAAACTTGAGGATCAAATTGAAACCTATACTCAAACTCAGGGACTAAAAATGTATTTTACCTAACAATTAAAATACAACTTAATAAAGTAATAATAAAAAAATAAAAATAAAAAGATAAATAACAACAACAAAAAAAGCCGAACCAAATATGGTGTCTACAATATTTTTCCTAAATTTAGAAGTTAAAAAAAATGTAATCCTTCATATTTTTCCTAAATCTACCATTTCAAATAATTAAATTGGCTAGTTTTTAAAATAATTAATCTCGTTAGAACTAATAATTTTCCTAAAATCAAGCTATTTTTGTGTCAAGGGAATATTTGTAAATGGAGAATTATAAGTTGGTTAGAGAATTTCCTAAAATCCAGATGTTTTTGTACAAGGGTATATCAGTCATAAAAAAAATGTAGAATTATAAAATACTTTTGGCCATTTGGTTTAAGGGGCATATTTGTCCTAAATAAAGTTGAAAATTAAATCATAATGGAAAGTTAGCCACTATCACAATATCAAATATTTTTTGCCATTTTTCAAAACACATTATTTCTTATGGTCATTCCTCTTGTTACCCCTGAATGAATGTTTGTTTCGTAGGAATCCAAGATTCCCGTGAGACGGACATTTGGATTCCCACGTTTATTTTGCGGTAATGTAAGATACTCGGGTATCTCGGGATGCCCGGGTATCCTAGGATACCCATACAGAAGGCATCCGAGTCGATTTGGATGCCCTTTTGAAACATGGATTTCCATGATTCCTATGTCTAGGACATCCTATTTTTACATTTTTGCCCCTTCATTATTTTTCATATATTTTCCTTGATCAAATTTCTTTAGTTTTATTTGTAATTTTATAATTTAAATAAATTAATGTACTATTTTTTTTTTACCAAAATAATAAAAAACTTCATTAAACGAAATCACATGCCACAGGGGTAACAAAAGCTGTCAAATAACCAGCCATTAAAACAGAGAGCCACGCCGGAAACGAGCTCATCCACAACAGATAGTCTCGAAGAAGATGCCTCCTTTGCTAGACCATCAACAACACCATTGAATTTTCGATTCACATGACTGAACCTCAGCCGCCTGAAATCTCTCATCAAATATGAGATTTCTAAGTTCCAAACCTCAACTTCAGATCTATATCTCATCCTTCCTTGAAGGAGATGAATTGCCTCCGGACAGTCCGATTCAACCATCATATCACAGAAATTGAGTCTCTTTGCCAGCTTTAACCCTTCTCGAATCGCCAGTAACTCTGAATACAAACGGGGATATTCTGTCTCAAAACAATGAGTCATCGCGGCAATAAAAATTGAAGAGCCCTGGCGATGGTTACACCAATTCCTGTACAACCAGACCCCAAACGATAGGATACATCACAATTTATCACTCAAGGTAATTGAAGATGCCTCCATGCCTGACCGAGATGCTGGAGTCCCCAGATGATCGCATCTTTTGGTTACTGCGCATTCCTAAATCTCTCAAGGTAATTGCAAATCCACTCAGCCTTCGCTTGCACATCAGACACTTGTCTCCGTTTATGATGTTGTTTCTGTCATTCCATAGTGCCCACATGACCACAACTGCTACCTCTCATTGTTCAATCTCAAACTCTTCTATCTCCGACTCCCAACGGCTGAGCAAATCAGTGTCGGCCCTAATCTTCCTGTCCAACGAGGCCACACACGCCTGCCAGATTTGATGCCCTCTACTGTAATCCAGTAATGCATGAACCTTCGTCTCCGCCTTCTTTGAGTACACTGGACATAAAGGTACAACATCCATGCCCCTCTGAATTAGATTAGCTTTTGTTAGGATACAATTCTAAAAGGCTTTGCATAGAAATAGCCTTATTTTCGGGGGAATTTTCAACTGCCATAATCTCTTCCAAACTTTGCTTTGTCTGTTATCACTGGGAGAGGCGCCACAGAATGATAGGTTCATATATAACTTATACCCACTTTTCACACTATAGTTTCCCTCTTTATCATAGTGCCAAATCCAAACATCTTGCATGTTTACCTTACTGAGAGGAATTTTCATAATCACCTCAACATCTTCAAGGCACATATTAGATCCGAGTTTTGCTGCATCCCACTCACCGCTTCTAGTAATAAAATCAGCAACAAGAGCACCACGATTAGAAATAGAAGGAGACATGGTTCTGAAAGTAGATTCTCTAGGAATCCACTTATCTTCAAAAACTTTTATCGAGCACCCATCACCCATCCGCTTCCTCAACCCTTCCTTTAAGAGTTCACGCCCACAGAGAAGGCTTCTCCAGAAGAATGACCCCTTGCTATCCTGAATAGCCTTTAACAAGTTTGAAAGGGGTAAATACCTGCTAGCCAGCACTCTTGACACTAGCAAATTGGGATTACACAAAACCCTCCGAGCTTGTTTAGCCAACAAAGCTTTATTGAACCCCTCCAAATCCCGAAAATTAACGCCTCCACGTTCCTTTGGCAGACACATCTTCTCCCACCGCATCCAATGGATCTTCCTACTCACGTCATTTGATCTCCACCAGAAACGGGCAAAATAGGAAGTAATTTCCAAACAGAAGCTTTTTGGCAGCTTGAAAACACTCATGGTATATGTGGGAACTGCCTGACCTACACTTTTAATAAGAGTTTCTTTACCTGCCATTGAGAATAATTGACGCTTCCAACCTTGCAGCGCCTTCCAAACATTCTCTTTAATGAAGCGGAAATCGTTGGAATTCTTCCTATACACCACTGAAGGTAACCCCAGATATGTCTCAACGACTCCACACACCTAACCTTCAATATGGACTGAAGGTACTTCCTACGATCAGAGATTATGTTTGGGGAAAAACAAACCATGGATTTCTCCAGGTTAACACACTGTCTAGAAGCCTTCTCATACACCTGTAAGATCTTCGATAAGAAAAAACACTCCACCGGATCAGCCCTAATGAATAAAAGGATGTCCTATGAGAGATTCTAGGACACTTTTCTGCAATAGCCACACCCATATTCTGACCTTTCGTGGAGGCCCCCTACAACAAGCTAGATAAACCTTGAGCGCAAATAATAAAGAGGTAGGGAGAGATAGGACCACCTTGCCTCAAACCTCTGCTAGAGATAATCAAACCTCGAGCTTCCCAGTTCAGAACAACAGAAAATTGCACGGTCGAAATACAATGCATAATGAGCTCCACAAAATCTTTGTCAAAACCGAGCCTGAGCATTATCTGTTTGAGAAAGCATCATTCCAATCGATCTTAGGCTTTGCTCATGCCTAATTTCAAAGCCGCAACCCTTTCTCTACCATTTTTGATAAATTAATGTATTATTGATTAATAAGCAATTAAGTATATTTATGTATTACATATAAAATAAACTTCAATTAAATTATATAATATCTTCATTTACTTTTAATATTTGGAATGAATTATTATAAATAATAACTATTATATCCTAAATACATCATTTTAAACAACATTTTTTTTAACAATAAGCCTACCTTTGATATTATTCTTCTTGAAAGAATATAATTTGATAATATAATAAATAAATTTCACCAAATATAATATTAATTATATAATTTTATTTTTTAAAAAATATTAAAGTTGAAAATGAAATTTATATTCAATATTAATTACTTTTTAAAAAAAGTCTTATGTTAATATGAATTCCACTAACATACAAACATTAATACATATACACAATTAATATTAAAAAAACCTAAAATATTAAATCAATTTTAAGAAAATCTATTATATAAATGCAAATTATATTAGAGTGATGTATAAATTATATAAATATTCGTAAGGGCATTTTTTGAACATTATATAAATTTAGAACATTCCCATGGATAAATCCTGCAAAACAAACGTGGTTATCCAGATATCCCCAAACATATAAATTTTCCTACGAAATAAACCTGATCATCTGAAGATGTTGGACATCTATAATTCCGAACATCAGAAATTCCAAGCATTTAAAGATGTCGGACATCTAAATTCCAAAAAAAACAAACGGCCCCTACAAGAAAAGGAAAAAGACTAATTAGTGGTCCAACTTGAACATAATTTTGTCGTTAACTATGTTTACATTGACAACTAATTAGTTAAAAGGGGCAACTACAAGAATGACCAAAATTAATAACACGTTTTAAAAAATGGCCAAACATATCAGATATTGCAATTATGACTAAGTGATTGTTTTTTAATATTGTCTAAATTTTTTAGACAAATATACCATTGTAACCAATTATGTATATATGCATAATCATAAGGATTTAAAATTTTTAACGAATAGCAAAAACAACGGATCTTAATTTTAGGGAATCAAGTCTATCAAATCAAATAATTAACTTAAATCTAATTTAAAATTGATAATCAGAATTTGAAAGCTGATTTAAGAAAAAAATTATTAAAAATGTGTTGAGGTAGATTTTGAAATTTATCCACCTTCGAAAGTAAAATTCTAAAATAAAAGGGTAATAAGATTATTACTAGGTAAATTGTAAAATTTACTTCCCACCTCTGTCTTGAGTTAGAGAAGTTAGAGTTTTAGGAGTCTCCACCTTCTCCCCGCCGTTTGGTCTCACACAACTTCACGCGCCCCACAACTACCATCTTCCTCCGTCTGGTGCCCTTTCTGCCGCCCTCATTAGCCCTCTTGTCGATGATCGCTTGTTGCCGCCCCATTTAGATCGGTCGTTCCACCGCTCACCTTCACGCCGCCATCCACAAACCAAAACTACTGCCGCCCCACCGTCCCTATTCGTCCAGACACACTCTCGCTGCTACCCTCCCACTACAGTTCCGCCGCACCATGTACCAGATCTGCCTGATCCACCCCGCCCCAAACCAGATCCATCGTCCCGTCGCCTGACCAGATCTACCCGATGTCGATACGATACAATCCGTCCGCCGCCCCAGACCAGATGCACTCGTTGCCGCTCCGATCTATTTCCGATCCGCCACTTAGCTACCATCTTCCAGCAAAGGAATGTAAGACTCTTTATTTCGATGTTGTGTACAAAAATTACTTTAAAAATATATTTTTGGTCTTCCTGTATTTTAAGGGTATTTTAAAAAAATACAAGTGGGGGATCGACATGAGTGTTTTGTTTATAACTAAATCTGAGGAGTATATTTACAACTCCAATAGACTTACTATATTTATTATAGCTTAAAATCTAAATAGAATGTGTAGATATGGAAAAAGTTAGAGGAGGAACATATTGACGATCAAGTGAAAGATTAAAAGCTACTAGTAACAAGGTGTGTTTAAGGGAATCGTGCAAAATCACCTAAGTGAAGAAGAGGTATATAGATGCAGTAGTTTATATATTTCTGGTTTGTTTTTTAAAAAATCCCAATATAAATGTATTATCTTTATATACAGATAGAATCATCAAGCACCCAAGGAGAGGTTGCAATAAATACTTGAGAATGTGACGATATTCATGGAAGGAAAAGTAAGAAATTGAAGGACACCAGCAATAAGAGGGGCGACGGAGACTTAGTCGGAGGTGAGACAAAACAGACTAAAGTTGAGGAAGAACGTGTTGTTAGTGAGGTAATTATTAGTGTATACATGTATTGACATTCTACTTATGATATTTGAGTTGTATAGGTGTATATATATATTGACTTTCGTATTTTGATAATTCTTGAATTGGTATAGACATGTATTGACCTTTTAACTTTGATAATTGAGTTGCATAGTGATATATATGTGTATTGAATTCTAATTTTGATTTTTTTTAATTGGTATATATTTATTGACCTTTTAATTTTAAGGAGAGGGAACTTAGAAGAAGAAGATACAATATATAACAATGATAGAACGATGAGATGGGAGACAAATCGTTGTACAATCCCTTGAATGTAGGAAAAGCAATTTGAACTCAAAACAAAGTTTGTTAAGTGGTTGAATATAAGAAAAACCAAAAAACATGGAAATGAGTTGTATTGAAAACCACCCTATTTTGTAAAACTCTTAAAATACCTTTTAGTCATTTGTGCAAAATTTAAAACTAATGGCCATTTTTTAAGATGGATGGCAAAATTTAGCCACCCACCTAAACTATCCTGGTTAAAATTATTAAAAAAAGATAAACAAGCCCAAAATATTTCCAATTTTAAATTGTATAATCAAAATTATTAATACCTACCAGCCGATTTCATTACCCACGTAATGTCTATTAACATTATAGAAACTTCAAAATAATTAAGGCTTCATTGGATAATCGCTTTTATCTTTTGTTTTTTATTTTTGAAATTTTAATTTAAACACAATTCTACCTATGTGTTTATTTGCCTGTTTTATCCATTTTTATTATATATTTTTTTTAGCAATTTATTTTCAAATAAGTATAGATTTTCATTTAATGTGTTTGCTTTCGGTTTCACCCAAAAGGTCTCATACCAATGGAGATAATTGTCCTCCATTATATACCATGGATCACCCATTTCCCTAACCAATGTTGGACTTTGTTTGCACTCTTTACAAACCCAACAATCCTCCCTTCGAACAAAGTGCCACTTGTATCTTGCCTTGAATAGTCATGCACTCTACTCCTGGTTGGGAATGGGAGCCCCCCCTTTTATCCAACGTTTAGATAGAGCACTTGCTACACGGACCACACTACCTTGTGGGAACACCTACGGCCACCCCAATCACTCTTGTTCAACCCCGAGGATTCCTCCCCCACACAGCTAGGTTTCCATGGCTTTGATACTACTTGTTAAGGACAACGGTACCCTTCGTACCAGAGTACCTCCACAATAGTATGATATTGTCCACTTTGGGCATGGCCCGCACGACTTTGCTTTTGGTTTCACCCAAAAGGCCTCATATCAATGGAGATAATTGTCCTCCATTATATACCATGGATCACCATTTTCCCTAACCAATGTGGAACTTTGTTTGCACTCTTTACAAACCCAACAATCTTTTCGATGGCTTTTCATCTTTCCGGTGATATTAATTCACTATTCCGAGAACAATCTTTAAATTTGCTTACGACTCATCCCTTTTCCAATGACATATTTATATTTTCCAGCGACTCATTAATATTTTCGACATATTAATTACTTTCCGATGATATTGATTCACTATTCCGAGAACCCTTTAAATTTGCTTACGACTCATCCCTTTTCCAATGGCATATTTAATTTTCCAACGACTCATTAATATTTTCGACATATTAATTAGGTTATATATATATATATATACTGTATTGTAAAATGGTTATATAATATATACCTCTTTAAATGTCAGATAGGTAGTACTTCTTTCCAACGAATAATTATCTTTTCCAACTAACATTATATAATATATACCTTTTAATATGATAAACATATACTCATCCAATACCTTTTATTGCTATATACTAAAATATTAGGTTATACAATATATACCATGAAGTACATGAGCATATACCCAAAATATACTACTTCATATCAGTAACTTTATATCATTCATAACACACTATAAGCTCTCCACCAAACTGTTGGGTGTGTTGTCCTAAACTCGTAGTTTGTATTTTGTAAAAACAAATATCTATTTAATAAAGTTTTATTCAATAAATTTGTTGTTGAATCATAGCTCTGCATTGTCCAAAATCCAATAAACTAAACATCCAAGGTTATTTTTGTTGTACTCGGGACAGTATATATACTGGGTATATATATTTGATATACCCCTGATATATGAATGGATAATATCCCGTGAATAACCTAAAGGGTCTATAGTATATGGATGAGGCTGGGTACCTTATCCTGGCAACACTATGGATACGGCTCACTCTGTAAAGGTTACAGACGACTCGATCCAAGTCGTTCGTGTGGAGACATGCGAGTGGGGGTATCCTGTACAATGAGTTTGTATAAGACCGGACYGCGAAATAGGCAATCTTTAGGTGTAACACCGTTAACTAATAGATTGCTATTTCTTAGGATGACCAGGCAACTCATTCTCAATCCTGAGTGAGTTATGGACTCCTGCCCATGAAGGCTCGTCCTTTGATCTGTATAGGTGAGAGTGGCCCGAGTCGCCGACTCAATATTCCTACCATTTTGGGGACGAGACCGAGTGGGGAGCTGGGAACATAACTTCACAAGATGAAATTCACTCCTCCCGACTTTAGAGGAGTAGATGAGTGTTCCCTTAAATGCTGACTCCGGGACTTGAACAAGGGGCCCCACCCTCTCATCGGCTTAGAGGGACTTCCGGTTATTGGTTGGACCATAACCGGGTTGTTCATTAGAGGAACAGTGGTGTTTAAGGAGTAAGATGTAACTCAGGGGTAAAACGGTAATTTGACCCAACTTGAGTAACGAACACTCGTGAAAGATTGACTCGTCATTAATGGTCGTATATCCATGGACACGAAAACATTCTGCAGTGAGAAGAGTGCAACTGCGGGTCTTTAGTGGAATGACCCGTAGTTAACGAATCTAGATTAACTCGGTCAATGAGTTTGATCGATTAATCTTGCATCGTTGGAGCTTCGGATCTGTAGGTCCATTAGGTCCCCTTGCTAGCTCATAACGGGTAAAACGAGGATCAAATTTTTTGGAAGAATTTGAATTGTTCAAATTACTTAAGGGATTATATGTATATTGATACATTATAATATATAGTTAATTGTAAATTAAAACTATATATTATGAGAGATATTATTTGAATGAGATTCAAATAAAATTAATATGAATGAGATTCATATTAAAACTATATGTTAAAAATAATGTGCATAAGATGTACATTAAAACTATAGGTTATACGAGAGAAATGTTTTAGAATATGATTCTAATTTTATAATAAATAATTAAGTGTTAATTATTTATGTATATATATATTTATTAATTATTAATTGGATTAATAATTAATTATATTAATTAATTTGATTAATTAATTTTACATATATATTAATTATTATATATATATTATATATTATATATATTAATATTAATATTAATATTATTATTATTATTATTAATATTAAACTCCCCTGAAAAATTGCAGGGGAGTGGGAGGTTTTGTGACGTGGGGAGTTACCCCACGTCACCCTTCTTCTTCTTCAAGAGTTGGGGAATGAAAAAAGAGAAGGTTACATAACAGAAAAAACTCCCAGAATTGCTCTCAAAACTCTCTCAACCTCTCCCTCTCTTCCATCAAGGTGCTACCACAAGCACGATCCCGAGACCCAAGAGGATAGCGAGGAAGATCCGGTGGTGGTGTTCGAGGGGAATTCACTGAAAAAACGATCTTCAAAGGTTTGAATTTCCTCTGTATTTTCCCTCTGTAAAATTCGATTTTGTATCCTGAAAATCAGCAACGAAAGTCCGCTTCCGCTCCGGGATTAACGTCCCTTCACAAACAATACTATTGAAGCAGCATATATCCAAAATATACTAACTTCATATAAAACAATACCAATGTATTAGTGAACGGTGTTACATCTAAAGATTGACTCTTTCGCTATCCGATCTTATACAAACTCATTGTTTAGGATACCCCAACTCGCATGTCTCCACACGAATGACCTGGATCGGGTCGTTTGTAACATTTACAAAGTGAGCTGTATCTGTAGTGCTACCAGGATAAGGTACCCAAACTTATCCATATACTATAAACCCTTTAGGTTATTTTCGGGACATTATCCACATGTATATCGAAGGTATATCAAATATATACTCAGTATATATACTTTCTCGGTCACATGATAATAACCTTGGATGTTTAGTTTATTGGATTTGGACAATGTAAGGTTGTAAATTCAAAAACAATTTGATTGAATAAGAAAACAAAACTTTATTGAATATAAATTTATTTTTACATAATTACAAACTATGAGTTTAGGGCAACAAACCCAACATTTTGCAGCGTCACTGTGGCCTCACTTTTTTTACTATTATTATTATTATTTTAACTTGGACTGAATTTAAATTTCTCTTTAAGTTGTCTACATACCCTTTCAAAGAAAGAGATCAAGTCATAACGTAGTTCAGATGCAATAAATTTTTTTTATTTTGGGCCCCGTTCACCTTTTTAACTCATGCGGGCTAGGAGTAACGTGCAGTTTAGACTCGTACGATAAAAAGTGTTATATTTCAAATGCTCTCATTTTCATCACAACTTCCATCACATCCTCTATTTTTAGGATTAATTGAGATAAAGAACTTTTGCTTTACTTTTAAGAAACCTTCTGTATTTATGAGAATGGAGAATTTTCTCTTCATAGAGGAAGTAACAATGCTCTGAATTTTCTTGTCATCAGTCACATCACCAAATGATTTCTCCTCAACGGTCTTCATCATTCTTTCATATTGATCGATTGTCGCGTCTGAACGATCAAAAATAGATTTTGAAGATTTAGTTTTCTTTTACGTGGAGATRCTTAGCCTTTGAAAGACTGATCAAGGCCGAGTGGAGATGGAAGTAAAACGTTGATTTCTTCTTTTTTGTTGTGGTCCTACTCATCATTTGAAAGACCGAAGGTCAAGTAGTTGAAGGCTTGATGCGATTGAAGACAGAATTCCTCTTCTCAGTTACTTTGGAGTCGTCAACTTCTTCCACATTTATGTAATGTGAACTTGCAAGATTTTCTTTCTCCTTTTGTACAAGGAAAAAATTTGTCGGAAAAAACTCTTTTAAGGTCACCGATATCTGGGTCGAGACGAGTCTTTATTGTCTTTCTCCTTTGGTTTAGGCTTCTTTAAATTTTTCTTTCCTTCATGTCCATGCTTTCTTTCTCCTCTGGAAAAACTTTGTTTTTATTTCTTCCAATGAGTCACAATAACCTAGTCTTCCTCTCCATAATTGATGGATGTTACATCTTTAAAGACATTTCTTAGAGTCTTATGTGGAGAGTGAATAAACATAGACTTCAAAGTTCCAAATTCGATCAAGCTTATCTCTTTATTATAAAATAAACTTTGACGTGTTTGGCTGCTTATATTTGTTGTTACTGCAACGTGATTTGATTGAGCTATTTCATTGAAATTCAGCTCAATCTTTCTTTCTCGAGCTAAATTTAGGATATGCTCTTTTAGGACAAAACACTTCTCCACAGGATCACTGATAACTCGGTGATACTTGCAATATTTGGGATCATCGACTTTACCCATTTCTTCCAGCTGTATACACTCTTGAAGTACAAGCAATTGTGTTTCCAGTAGTTGTTCCAACAGATAAGGGATGTCGAATCATGAAAATGATAGACTTTTTCTTACCTTTCTTTCAAGCTTAGCCGTCCTTTCTCATTTCCTTGTTGCTTCTCAATTCTCTTTTCTTTTATTTTTGAAGACAACTTGGGAGAGATTGTGTTTATACCAAAAGATTATCTGAAGCTTTCTTGACACTTTTGCTTTCTTTCTCTAAGTTCGGTACTAAAAAATTCTTACTTCCTTGACTAGCAATGCTTAGCTCCATATCACGAGCACAAGTTGCTAGCTCTTTAAAAGTGCGAGGTTTTATACCTTGAAGAATGTAAAGAAGTCCCCAATGCATACCTTGAGTGCATAATTCGACATCGGAAAGTTCAGTATGACTATCTTTGTAATCAAGACTTAGAGCTCTCCATCGGTTGATATACTCGACAACCGATTCACCTTTGCTTTGTTTGCAGTTGGTGAGCTCCATGATGTTGACAGTTCGCCTCATACTATAGAAGCGATTTAGGAACTCTCCTTCAAGTTGTTTCCAACTCTCGATCGTTTCAGGCTCTAGATCAGTATACCAGTCAAAGGTGTTTCCCTTCAATGTCCGAACAAACTGCTTGACCAATTGATTGCCTCTCGTATCGGCATTCTTCTAACAAGTTTCAATGAAGTGAGCAATATGTTGTTTGGGATTGCCTTTCCCGTCAAAATGTTGGAACTTAAGTGGCTGATATCCAATGGGAATTCTCAAGTTGTCAATTCTCTTGGAATATGGTTTTGAATGCAAGAGAGTATTTTGAGAAGGTCTACCGTATGGAGCCGTGATTGAGTTTGTTATAATGTCTTGGAGTTATTGAACAAAGAGTGAAGCGATCGAAGTGGAATGTTGCGAGTGATTTTTTTGAGTGATGGTCTTTCCTTTGTTGTTATCTTTGACAATTAGGGTCTGACTTGACTCAGCATCATCAACATCTTGACTCTCAATCATGTTATTCATAGAGGCGATTTGAGAATCTTTTTCTTCAATTGTCGTCGTCAAATTTATGATTTTTCTTAATATTTCTGCCATTTTTTCATCCATAGTGCTTGCATCAGTCATCATAATAGAGACTGTGTTAGAATTAGGATCAAATAAGAGGTTATGATTAACAAGAAACTCATGTTCAATAGATATTTCTTGCAGCATCATTACTTTGTTCGCGACAATAGGAGGAGTTTAATGTTCCATAGTTGGAATTCATCAGAGCAACCGTAGGTGATATGACCCATATAAAGGTTACTCATGTTAGAAGTTGTTGTAGAAGCTCTTTTAAATTCTATTGATTTTAGTTAAAAACTTTTTAAGTCTTGAGAAAGAGATGAAAGGTATAGATTATCCCACTTGGCGTCCTAATTTATTCACACGAGATTTCCGGAGAAATTATATTTCGTGGAGTTGAACTTTTATGTTGTATGTGTTGTATAGTAGATTCAATCTCTAGTCTTTATCCTATGATTAATTCTTTCTCTGAAATTTGATGGGAAAATTGAGGTGTTTATTCTTGAATTTAGATCAAAATTCTATGTTCTTCGAAAATCTTCAAGTCTTTAAAGTCTTCATGTTGGTCTTCGAATCTTCAATTCTTCAAAAAGTTTTCAATTTGGTGTAAATTCTCTCAATTTTGAAATTCTCAACCTTTGAAAATGGAGAAGACCCCCTCTATTTATAAAGGTTTGGGCTTAGTGGATTTTAGGGCTTGAGTGATTTTTGACTCGACCCATGGATTTGGGCTAAGGTGATTTGGACTCAGTCCAATTCTTTAAATGGAATTAAACTTATTTAAATATCAATCCATCTAGTCTTATCGTAATTTGGATTTTGGGTCAAAATACAATGTAATGGATTTGCGAACTAAATTGATTCCGGGCCCAATTCTCATATGAACAAATTAAACCAATTAAATTCAATCAAGGGGTCCAATGAAAGACATGTGACATTATTTCAAATCGTTAATTTGTCTTTAGTTTTGAATCTAGGATTAATTATAATTAATCCCTAAATAAAATATACAGTAGTTACATGACCGTTTATGATTCACCCAAAATTTATGGAAATATACTAATAACAGACAATATAAAATTGTTTGATTTGAGTTTTGACGATATCGACCGGTAGAAGCAGTAAACGACAGTGATAGCAAAAGAGCCAGCGATGGCCGAGACTAAAGTCGGTCCTCCTTGCTTCACAAGCAATTTCGCCAACCCAAAATCTCTGCAGCATAATATCTATGGCAGTAGTGAAGAATCA
>NW_019104586.1:21192-70619 GCF_001995035.1 Momordica charantia
ATGCTAAGGAATATTTTTCTGGTGCTCTTGGCTCCTATTTAAGTGAACATGGTATTATTCATCAATCCTCGTGTGTTGATACTCCGTCTCAAAATGGAGTTGCAGAAAGGAAAAATAGACATCTTCTCGAAACAGCAAGGGTCTTAATGTTTCAAATGCATGTACCAAAATACTTTTGGGTTGATGCCGTTTCGACGGCTTGCTTCTTGATTAATCGCATACCTTCGTCAGTTCTTAAGGGTGAAATACCTTATCGTACTCTGTGTCCTACGCAACCTTTATTTCCTATTAAACCTAAAATATTTGGTTGCGCTTGTTTCGTTTGGGATGTTCGCCCCCCTAGCTCACCAAATTAAACCCTAAGTCATTGAAATGCATTTTCCTTGGTTACTCTCTTGTTCAAAAAGGGTATCGATGTTATTGTCTTGATCTCAATAGATATCTTGTCTCTTCTGACGTTACATTCTTTGAAGATACTCTTGTTTCATCGTCCTTGAGTGCCAGTCAGGGAGAGCAGTCACAGGAAGATGATACCTTTTTTGTCTATTCTATTGTCTCTATTTCTATTGAAGAGCTTCCTAGCAATACATCTCCCTCTACACCTGATCTTTCTCTCTCCACTATTACTCAAGTTTATTCTCGTCGGCAACCTCCTACGGACTCATGCCCTATACCAGCAGCTTCTTTGCCTGTAGATCCAGGAACGAGTGATGACCTTCCTATTGTCCTTCGAAAAGGTAAACGTAAGTGTACTTATCCTGTTTCTTCTTTTGTTTCATATAACCATTTATCATCATCTACTTGTTTGTTTATTGCATCCCTTGAATCTGTATCTATTCCTAAAACTGTTCATGAAGCTTTGTCTCATCCTGGTTGGCGGGCTGCTATGTTGAAGGAGATGACTGCCTTAGATGACAATGGTACTTGGGATTTAGTGTCTCTTCCTACAGGAAAGAAACCTATCGATTGTAAATGGGTGTTTGCTGTTAAAGTTCATCCGGATGGATCAATTGCCCGTTTGAAAGCTCGCCTTGTTGCTAAAGGACATGTGCAGACTTACGGAATTGATTATTCTGATACTTTTTCTCCGGTTGCTAAATTGGCTTCTGTCAGGTTATTCATTTCCTTGGCATCTATTCACCATTGGCCCTTGCATCAGCTTGATATTAAAAATGCATTCCTCCATGGTGATCTTCAAGAATAAGTGTATATAGAGCAACCACCAGGTTTTGTTGCTCAGGGGAGAATGGAAAGGTAGGTCGCCTTCGTAAATCCTTATATGGGTTGAAACAAAGTCCGCGAGCATGGTTTGAAAAATTCAGTCAGGTGATTGAGAATTTTGGAATGAAAAAGAGTAAGTCAGATCATTCTGTTTTTCATAAAAAATCTGAGTCTGGTGTCATCTTACTAGTTGTATATGTTGATGATATTGTGATTACTGGTAATGATTCATCAGGCATCCTATCACTCAAGTCTTTTCTTCATAGTCAATTTCATACTAAAGATTTGGGCATGTTGAAATACTTCTTAGGAATTGAGGTAATAAGGAGCAAGAAGAGGATCTTTTTGTCACAAAGAAAGTATGTACTTGACTTGTTAACTGAAACAGGAAAATTAGCTGCTAAGCCACGTAGTACTCCAATGATGCCTAATTTACAACTTACAAAAGAAGGGGAGTTGTTGAAAGATCCTGAGAAGTATAGGAGGTTAGTAAGGAAGCTGAATTACCTTACAGTTACTAGGCCTGACATAGCTTATCCAGTCAGTATTATGAGCCAGTTTATGAGTTCTCCTACAACTGACCATTGGGCCACATTGGAACATATTCTATGTTATTTGAAAGCTGCTCCTGGATGTGGTTTGTTATATAAAGATCATGGTCATCTTAATATTGAATGTTTTTCAGATGCTGATTGGGTAGGTTCTAAGGAAGATAGAAGATCAACTTCAGGATATTGTGTATTTGTTGGAGGTAATTTAGTTTCTTGGAAAAGTAAGAAACAAAATGTGGTGTCACGTTCAAGTGATGAATCAGAATATCGAACCACGGCACAGTTAGTGTGTGAATTAGTATAGATATATCAGCTTCTGACTGAATTGGGATTTGGCATCACCACTCCAATGAAACTTTGGTGTGATAATCAAGCAGCTCTCCATATTGCATCTAATCCAGTATTCCGTGAATGAACCAAACACATTAAAGTTGATTGTCATTATGTACGTGAGAAAATACAGCAAGGATTGGTGGCTACAGGATATGTGAAGACTGGAGAGTAGTTAGGAGATATCTTCACTAAAGCATTGACTGGAGCACGGATAGATTCTCTCTCTAATAAGTTGGGCATGATTAACATATATGCACCAACTTGAGGGGAATTGTTAGAGTATATATTAGTATATTTTACATTTTTGTAAATAATATGTATTCATTTGTCCTTTACCTTCCCCTTCTAGGATTAGGTTAAGTTTGTATATTTGTCTATATATATAGACTTCAATAATGAGAATAAGAACTATCTGGTTCTCTCAAACCTTAGTTTCTACAGGTTTGTACTAATTGGACTCATTTTTGTCATCTGTTTCTCTTAAATCTGCAGAATTAAAGGATAATGTCCATCTAGACCATAATAAACTCTGCCTTGCACAACTAATTATCATATCAAAGCATGAATGTATCAACAAAACAGGTAGAAAATATGCAACAAGAAAAATCCACAGGTTTATTGATTATAAGAAGTAAATGAGAATACGAAGAGCTAAGAAATAATAATTTCAAAAGTTATGCACTTAATAAATATTCTCTTGCATTTCTCTTTCATCCAGAGAAAGAAGACTGCACTCACATTGGAAAGGCGGAAAGGACAGAACTTTGGCTTCCCCCTTCTTCCATACTTGAGCAAGTAGGCTCCTTTCTTCAAAGCAGTAATGGCCTGTCACAAGTATAGTAAAAAGCATATATACTGTACTTAGCATAGTTGCAGAAGTAACTTTGAGTTAGAAGGTTAACATAAAGTATGGGGAATCTATCATAAAATTTTGGTGTGCCCATCTATATAGAGACTCTACAGAAGGGAAACCACAGTTTGATTAACCAAGCATAGAAATGGGCTTTTGCATTAATACAAATGGGCTTTTGCATTAATACGGAAAAGTCATAGATAAGTTCCAGGAAAAATACTAGCTCTCTCTTCCACCTACTCGATGTATAATGAAGAATAAGAACACTACAAAAGCAAAGACAAATAAGAATGTCAAAGATCTGAGAATGGCGTCACTACTAGTACAGTTTTTTTTAGATAAGAGACAGTGTCATTGATGTGAATGAAATTACAATAGGGACCATCAAAGAAGGAGAGAAAAAGAGACACAAATCAATGCATCATGTGCAACAAGTGAGAAGAGACACAAAGTCACCTATTCCCCACCTTCTCCTTTGCCTAGAGCTGCTGGTCCTACATCCTGGAAGAGCATTCAACTGGCAGACAGTGTTACCACTAAACAGATACGACGCCCTCTGCACAGTTCTTGATGTACATTCCTTCAAGGAGGAGAGAAAATTGCTTTGGCTTCATATTATTAGAGCCTTCCTATGAAAGCTATGGCTTGAAAGGAACAATCCCACTGTAAACGAACATGATGGAACCTTTTGACTCTTTCATACAATCTGTTTGGTTTACTACTTCACTGGTGCAAATGTTAATCATCCCTTATCTGGTTATAGCTTAAATACCCTTTTGGCCCGATGGAAATGTTTTTTGTAGTCTGCCCTGCCTGCTGGGAGTCCCCTCTCCCCTCCTTGGTAACATTTTATCCATCAATGAAATATAAGTTTCTTTCTCTAAAAACAAAAGGGACACCAAAGAAGTTACTCAGAAACTCCTCAATTGGTGCATAAGGAAGTCAAATGTAACTACAAGAAGTTTAGACTTAAATACACCAAAAAGAGACTGAAAATGAAATAGAATCTGAGATTTGAGCAGAAGTTCCCTCTTTAGAGCTAAAGATTCTTCTATTTTCCTCCAACCAAATCTCCCACAGCAAATGACTCGAGCATTCTGCCACAAAAAGGATTGAAGATAATGTCCCAAAGCCTGACTGTGAAGGAACAGATAAGGAAAAGATGGCAGTCTCACTACTGTTCTTGTGAAAGCAGCACCAGTCGAGGTAGAGGTAGAGGTAGAAACTAGAATTTCTTCTTTGAATTTTGCTACTTCAGCTTAAACCTCTAAGACAAAGGACCACAAAAAGGATTTACATTTCTTAGGACTGTACGACTTCCAAAGGTAGGGAGGAGAGCTGGATCGCCTTTGGTGAGGTGACTGAAAAAGGACTTACTTGTGTACATGCTTGAGTTGTCAAGGAGGAACCTTCTGGAATCTCTCCTCGGGGATAAAGCCAGGTCTTCAATAGAAACCAAGAATTGCAACCTTCTCTATCCAACAGATTCCAAGAAGGGGTAATATTCTGACAATTGTTACTAGGATCTCGAACATCCAAGGAGAAAACCCTGCCTTCACTGTCAATTAAAAAATAAATAAATTCTTTTTCTTTCCACTAACAAGGCAACATTTCTCTCCCTAGTGTTGTTCAAACTGATTTCACCTTGAAACTAGGGAAGAAAGCAGGCTTCCAATCAACTTGATAGTAGCACCCCATGGTCCAGTCCCTTCCAAACCGAAAATCCTAAGATTTAGTCAATCACTCAATCTTGGACACCACCACACTTGGAGCACAAAACACGTAGAGAAAATAGGTGGGATTAAATAAGCGCCTGAATAAAGGCATGGGATGACTTCTCTAGAAATAGAGTCAAACCTTCACTTACCAGTTTCATCTCAATCTTCTCTAACATTGAGGACCGAGAAGAAACTGTCTTAGGACTATCCCAAGAAGCACTCCTAAAAAACCAAACAATAAGACTCCAACGTTGAGGCCCTAGATCTTCACAAATCTAAAAGATGAGTGTCATCTCATTAATCTACAACCATCATGAATTTCAGAAGGTTAATCTTAACTCTAAAGCCAACTCAAAGGTCTTTGCCAATGTAATCAGTTGGCAATTGTATTATCGTCTAGAATCAAGAAGAGCAAGGTGTCATTAGTAGATCAAAGATGAGAGATGTGGAGCTTACTCCAACCCACAAGAAAATTTCAATAATACCATCATCCACCCTTTTTCCAACAATCTACTAAGACAATTCTGCCTCAGACTTTAAACTGTCAAGACTTAGAGCTTATGATACTCCAACCGAACAAAACCTCATTATCATTTTCCTACACATGTAAAGTGCCTCTAGTATTTCTTCTTCATATCATGGGCATTGTTCATCCTGTCAGTTTGTTCAACATTATCTCTCATACCACCTACCTTTTGTAACGTTAGCAAATAAAATCAAACTTCTAAAATCTTTCTTTAAGTTTATGATAAACCAATTCACATGCTTCCTATTTAAATACACACCCAACAAAAACCCTTTACCACATTCTGATGCTGGAGTGTCACTTGACTGAACTAGAGAACGAGATGTTTTAAGACGAGAGAGGTAACAAAAGGAAGCAACAAGAGGTAAAACCAACAAAGAAAAAAGAGCGACTGACGCGGGCATCTGACAGGATAATCGAGAAAATAGAGGGTTAAGGATGCAACCGAAAGCAAAAAGTAGGCATAAGCATCAAAACAGGCATTTTCCAGAATCTCAAATTAAACAGATACAACTACAAAAAAGAGAGGTGAAAGAGCACCTGCTCGACATCTCTCTCGACGGCGCCAGTCCTACTATGATCCTCAACCATCCTATCCATCCCGGACGAGAAAACGCCGTCCCGTTGCCAATTCCTAAATGTGAGCACCAATCTCTAACAGCTCATCCATTTTCGAAACGAAAACCTTCCATTCACTAACCCGTCCGATTACTCGATCACTCCCGAACAAAACCTCTCAAATCCACAACCTCAAACTAAAGCCAGAACTCCATCAATCAATCAACCATCACAACACAACAACAACCACTCCGTCCAGCTAGAGATATAACTGACGCCACCAACTTTACAAAACAAGCTCCAAACGTTCACGCAAGGGAGGGAAACTGACACAGTGGAGAGTCCCCAGCTGTTCCCTATCGTTAATCCTCCAGCAAAAGCCAAATTGATGGAAAAACGCGGCGAAACTTCACGGAATCGGATGGTGAAGACGTGGTGGAGCTCGAAGAAAGCTTCTGCGCAGGAAAACGAGCAACAATGTGGGAAGCTCCAAATGGAATTCCATGAAATTGGAGACGACAGGGCAGCGGATGAATGAATCGGAATAAAGTAAAAGCAAAAATGGTGGCTGAAGAGAGCTCAGATTAGAGTGAGTTGTGGAAAAAGAAAATCTATCTTTTTTTCTTTTCTTTTCTTCTTTGGGGGTTTAATAGTCCATTACTGTTCATGGATTCTAACCAAAAAGTCACTACATTAAAAGAAGATTATTAATTTGTTTTAGTTGTTCAACTTTAAAAATATCTTCAATTATGTAACATTTAAATAAAATTTCTTTGAAAATCAATTACTACTCAATTTTTATCCTAAACTTTTTAATTTGATGTTTTGTTTACTCTAAATTTAATTAGGGGTTGCAATTTTTACCTTCTAATCATATTTGGTTTGATAGGACTTTTGAAAAATAAGACACTATAACTAGATTTTGTTGAAATTTGTGAGATTTTGGAAACTTTTAATGGTGGATTCTGTGATTTGGTTTCGCATGATTTTGTGCAAGGTTTTATTTTAAAATTGAAATTAGTTAGTTCTTTTTTACTATTATACTAGTAAGAAACACTTGTCTTCCAGTGAAATTTCATAGTTTTTATTTCAATGTCTAAAAATATAAAATTTAATTAAATAGTTAAAATTTATAATTTAATTTGGTTTTTTTTATCTCTAAATGTTTACCTCACCAAGTTTTTTCGTATTTTTAATGTTTATCTCATAAAACAACGTCTCAATAATTCTCATCACCTATTAGTATGACTAAAAGTATTATTCTTCAATTACTTAAAAAAATTTCTAAAAAAAACACATATTCATGGATTTTTCATTTTTTCCCTAAACATAAAAATACATAAAAGTAAATAAAAATTTGTTTCAATTTCTTATTTGAGTCATTGAAAAATAAAATGACAAAAAAAATAAAAAATAGTGAGAGATAGAGATGCGTTCAGGACAGCTGTTCTTTGCGATGTTCGAGTTCCATTCCAATTCCTTGCTCTAGTTCGCTGGGAATGTCAATCACAGCCATGTTCCGATGGATTGCTCTAGTTATTTTCATCACACAATGATTACCTTATGAAGGAGGAAGTCATTGAGACAGTCCTTGCAGTTATCAAGTGTCATCCCAAAGTGGATCCGTTCACGGTGATTCGATCTTATCACTCATTTTTCCTTTCCTTTTTCTAATTGATTAAGTCGTTTGGAAAAAAAAAATAACTAAAAAGGTTGAATATTCGATGAAACAATCTAACTAAATATAAGAAAATACAAGACATTGACTAAAGGAGAAAATTAACATACTGAAAGAGAAAAGAAACTCAAGTTTTGATGAAAAAAAGGTTGGGAGAAAGAATAAGAAAAAACTCTTTATATAGTTGTAGAAAATAAAAACTTACGAAATTTTTGAAATTCCTTATTAATTATAATTCAAAATAAGTTATAACTTTTTAACATAAAAATAAAGAGACAAAACTCTCCATATTCTGATTTTTTATATTCTAACCTTTAAGAAGGAGAGTTTATTAGAAAAAKAAAATTAATTTGAGAAAAGTAAAATTTGTAATGATGGAGATTAAATATTTTAAATGAAATGAAAAAAGAAAAAAAGGAAAGCGGCATGGGAGGGAGAGAAGGGAGGAGAGAGAAAATTTTATATTTGAAGGACAAAATTGTCCTTAATATATCTATGGGAATGTTGAAACTAAAAGGACAAAATAGGGAGAAAAAGTTTCCCTCTATGACCCCTTTTATATATACTATAGATTTTCACATTGATTTTTTAAACTAGTAGGTAAATATAGCAAAAGTTTTCACATTGATTTTTTAAACTAGTAGGTAAATATAGCAAAAGTTGAGCATAAGTTAAAAATTGCAACAGTTGTCTATGGTCCAATGTGATGAAATTGTATCCGAAGAAAAAAATGGATGAAATTTGATTTTTGTTACTATTACTTGTCATCGACATTTTTCGTGCGGAAAAACGACGAATCTTGGATCATGAAGCTCAGACCAAATGAACCGACGTACGAAAGATTTGTAAGGTTGAGTTAGCACTCCTATGTTCAAATCAGTACACTTATTCGATCAATTTTTAAGAGAGTGTTGTTTCGTATACCTTGCGTGAGAGGCATGATTTTCTATTTATAGAGACAAGCTTTCAATAGAACTTCCAAACACCTAAGATCGTGGTGTCATGTCGCATAACATGTCTGTCACCTTTGCTCCCGCGGATACTCTCTATGGTCGACTCGTATCTAACATAGGTTACCGAGCAACTTAAACTTGTTTCCCACAAATTTTTTTATTTGATTATTCTTATCATCCTTACAATTGATAATCTCTAATATCGACACGTAGCAAACAATAAATTGTTCCCAACAAACATAATTAACATAACAGCAATGCAGCGTGTATATGATAGCATCAACATATCATATTAAAGAAATTCAAATATTCTCTAAATTCAGCGTGTATTTTAATTAGGGAAGTCTTTTGTAGCTCTATTGAATCAGAGTTTTTCCTCTTTTTGTAATTTCGTACCATCAATTAAATTGTTTCTTATGATGAAAAATAATGGATTCAATTATTTAAAATTCTAAATTTTCCTAAACAAGTTGTTTATTAGATGATTCAAAACGAATATAGATAAGCGATGATTGACATATATCTCCAATTAAGATGTTGAGTTCGATCTCCACCTACCATGTTGCAGTAAAAAAAAAACAATGAACTTGCATGCTCTTCTATCTAACAGCGAAATACTAAGTCGTAACCACCGAATTAAATCAAAAAGTAAAAAATGTGTCCTAAACTCGGCAATAAAATATCTAAATTAAACCAAAAAATATACCTAAATTAACTAATACTTGTAAAAATAGTAAAACTAACACGCAAAATTAGTCTTCATATTAAAAGAAAAAATATCTGCTTGTAAGTAGCAACATCTAATTTACAAAAAAGAAATTAACTTGTCGTGGTATATAGTTTTTCTTAATCAAAATAAAAATTTTATAATTAAATTGACCGAATAAACCAAGTAAAAGGATAATAAATGATTTATTCCCCACGTTAAGAATGAAAATATTGTAATTGATATTTTCAGAATTCAAATCTACTGCATTTTGATGGATGCCTTATTAGTTAACCTATATATAAGTTGACAATTCTAATTAGTTATGCTTAGGTTCGTGTTGGACTACTCATTTAATAAAGAAACAAAGTGCAATTCAAAGTGTATCTTAAGTAATAAGTGTTTTTTATTTTACATTCATTACCACGTTAAAGTTAAAGATATTCAAACCTCAAAATTCTCTCCATAATGTAATTTTGAAAAAATAATTCATCGTAGTCCTTTAACTTTTAACAAATAACTATTTGATCTATATCCGGTTATCTAACTTTTACATAATTTTTTTTTCTTTTTTTGTCGTTGTTATTCATTTTTCATATAATATTCACTCACTCAATACTTGCCTCGCCTTAGTAAATGATGTGCTCTATAACTTTTAGTATCTTATATAAAAAACATAAAAAATTAAATTGAAACCTTTTAATAACAAGACTAAACTGAGAAGATAATCCAATCACAGACTAAAACATATATTGAGAGAGAGAGCAAAAAAGAAAAAAATATTTTGACGTTGGTCATTATAACTTTAAAACGTCAATTTTGGTCTCTCAACTTTAAAATTATGTTCATTTGAGTCCCTATACATTCAAAATATATGTTTTTGTCTCTCTACTTTTTAAAAAGTGACTATTTTTTTTAATTTATTATTATTTTTCTCTCAACGATTTTAACATGACAGGTAATTCACTAAATTTCTTATAAATGTATTAAAAAGCCTTGAAAGTACATCAATTAAAATGAACGAAAAAAAATCATACCTAAGAACGAAAATGGAAATTTTGAAGGTCGAAAGTACCTATCTATTTTGAATCATTTATACACCTTGATGGCTTTCCATATAGTCACTTATTCGAGACAATAATTGAGAAAGTAGTAGATAAGATAAGGATTGACTGTCTGGACAGGATTCACTGACTTCTTATCTATTTCGAATATATTTTTTAACATAAAGATGATATATACAATCATGGAAGACAAACAACATTGGTAAAGTAAAAACATACAGTAAAAGTAAAAAACATTTTACTAAAGTAAAAACAATTTACTTTTTTAGTAAGTATGAAAACAATAAATTACAATTTACTAAACTAAAAATTACAAACACGTGCCCACATCTTTTCTTCATCATCTTTTTTGAATAACTGTTACAATGATCTTTTGTCTCTTATGAAATATCGTCTTCTACTTTGTAGGTGGTAGGCATCTCAAAGTGACAAAGAGTATAGGTAATGATAATACGGGCTTACTCACATATCATGTTGCCATTCAATTATCACGATGACATCCATCAATGGTCCACTACTCAAGATACTTAAAATTCTTCACCTCTTTTGAAACGTGGATCCCTTATCTTCACCCTTTGATTGAAGATTTTGATGAGAAAATTATTTAGAAAATTAATTACATGCGTGAGAATGTACAGAAAAATTGGAAACCACAATTTTATTATTATTATTTCTTCTTTTTTAGAATTATTGAGTAATTGCTCAATAAGGTTGAGTGCGAGTGTGTTGTGTTTTTCCCACCATTGGATTTTGTGCATTTTATTCACGGTCTTGAAATTTTCTGAACTTTCCAATTCGAAATTCCAACAGAAAATCCACAGTGAGGAGATAAGCTGAGTGCATTCCTAAGTGCGCTGAAGTAATAAGTAATAAGTGTTTTTTATTTTGTATTTAATTATATTGAACTAAAAAATTATTAATATCTTTGTAGTAATTCAAACTTCAAAGCTCTCTCAATAATGTAATTTTGAAAAAATAATTCATTCTAGTCCTTTAATTTTTAAAAAATAACTACTTTGATATCTTTTTATATCTAACTTTCACGTAAATATATATATATATATATTTATTTATTTATATTTGTTGTTGCTATTCTTTTGTCATACAATATACATTAGCTCACTCAATATTCGTCTCAGTAAACTATGTACTCTATAACTTTTAGGGTATAATTAAGAAAATGTTAATATAAAAAATTAAATTGAAACTTTTTTAATAAGAGAGATTAAATTGAAAGATAATCCAACTATTTAGAGAGAGAAATCAAAGGAGTAGGTTGACAAATGGTTTAAATATTATTTTGGTTCTTATATTTTTCAAATTTAGTTCATTTTGGTCATCATAGTTAGGGGTGTTCACGGGTTGGGTTGGGTTGGGTTTGGGGAATTTTTTGGACCAATTCGAAATGTTGGTCAAATCAGAGAACCGACGGAACTGAACATCCCAACCCTTATATTTTCGACTTGGTATCATCGTCACGCCTCAATAGCCATCATCTGAGAAGAGTAGGGAGACGAAGGGCGGAGGGAGAAAAGGGGGAAGATCAGGTTTTCTCGCATCTTACTTCGATTATTGGGGTTTCCCGCGGTGTAGGTTTCTATAAGGTGGCCTTGATTGCACGTAAGTTGAGGAGAATTTTGCATTTTATGAAGATGGGGGACGAAGGACGAAGGGAGAAGAGGGGATGGGGAAACCAAAGAATGAGACGAGGGGAGGGGGAGCAATAAGGAGACCAAAACCAAAGGGAAGGGAAGGGAGGAGAGAGGAGGGGGTGAGGCGGCTGGTATTGGGTTTGGTTCGAATTGAACCGACCAATTTTTTTTTGTCTAAACTGAGAACCAAAATGAATTTTCGATTCTATAAAAAACCAATCAAATCCAACCCTTACGATTTAGGTTAGGTTTTTTGGGTTTTTCCGGTAACTGAATTTTTTGAACACCCTAATCATAGTTTCAAAACATCAATTTTGGTCTCTCTAATTTAAACTTTTGTTCATTTCAATCCCTATACATTCAAAATATATGTTTTTGTCTCTATACTTTTAAAAAGCAACTATTTTTTTTGTTCATTTATCATTATTTTCCTCTCGATGATTTTAACATGACATTTCATTCACTAAATTTCTTTAAAATGTATTAACAAGTTTTGAAAGTACATCGATTAAAATTAAAAAAAAAACACCAACAAAGGAACGAAAATGAAAGTTTTGAAGGTGAAAGTACCAAAATGTTTGTTCGAAAACGTTGACCAGAACCACGCCACGTGGAGGAGTGGGTCGATGTCTGCAGTCTCCTCCTAGAGGGTCGAAAGAGAATGATCCAGGAGAGACGAGATGAATAAAAGGTCATGGGAAACCCTCCAACCACATGTCACCCCAGATTAAACGACGTGCAGTTAGGTGTACCTTCTCTCGATCACCCGTAGGTTACACCTAACCTCAATTGCTTGTCAAGATTCAAAAACCTATAAATAGGAGACTGCAGCGTATCGTATTTTAGCTCGACTTCTCATACCAAGTTGAACCTAAGACTAACTTGAACGTTGAGTATCTGATCCCCTTGTGGAGGTATTCCCTTTATCCTGAGACATGAGCTATCGCCCGACCTCACCGAGTTGGAACTTGATTCACTTTGCTGCTCGAACAATGTTAAGCCTTAACAAATTGAATAGTTGATTGCCTCAACCCCCAGAGTCGCTTCTCGTTTCTCTGGCAACACAGTTTTTGAACCATTTTCCATGTTACGAGCTGCACTCAAATGGCTTCTCATCGACTTCCTCAACTAAATTTCATTTTCATAACCAAAACCCTCACATTAACATTTACATATGCAAAGCCATTACTTTGAGTTCATCCTGATTTCAATCCTCTCAGACTTCACTCTATCTATTCGCTATCACAACTTCATACTGATCCGGGACCTTCTGATCATCAACCTGTCTCTTCTCTAGTCTCTCCCTCGAATTTGTTCCTAGTGGAAAAGACTCTATTCAGACTAAAGCAGAATAAGGTAAGTTCTTTGTCCATTTCTCTGTTTCGCCTCAACGCTTCGTAGTTAGTCGATGTTCTTTTTCTGTATCGTGAAAATGTACAGTTTGGGCATACAATTTATCGGTTTAGTTTCTTCTAACCGCCGAATTTCGAGCATTCCTCACTTTCTTTGCGTGTTATGATTCATTTTTTAGTGTGCGGTGGGAGGCTCTCCGAAGCTCAACCTTTGATTCTAAGGATGGTGAGGAAGAGTAGCGGTGTCTCATGGGTTGAGGTCGTCAAATCTTTAGTTTTGACGTGTAATAGCTTTGGGTTGATTCCTTAGGTTTCAAATTGTTGGTAAGGACTTATGTGCAAACTAGAAAGTTAAGAGAAGGATCCGAAGCATTTCAAATATTGAGGAGCAAAGGAGTTTCTGTTTCTATAAATGCTTGTAATAATCTCCTAAGTGGTCTTGAGAAGATTGGGTGGGTCGATTTAGCTTGGGAAATATATTGCGAAGTTGGGGTATTAAGTTGAATACTTATGCACTGAATATAATGGTCAATGCTTTATATAAAGATCGAAAAATTGAGAATGTGAATATGTTCTTATCAGATATGGAAAAGAAAGGAATTTTTCCCGAAATTGTGACGTACAATACTCTAATTAGTGCTTACTATTGTGAAGGACTCGTTGAAGAAACATTTGAGCTATTGAATTCAGTCTCTAGTAAGGGTATGAAAGCATGCATTCTAAATTATAATGCTCTCATACATGGCATGTGCAAGACAGATAAGTATAGCAGCACAAAGCACGTTTTGAATGAGATGTTGCAACTTGGGTTAAGGCTTGATACTACTACATACAACACTTTGCTTGTTAAGATTTGTTGAAGAGATGATATTTCAAAAGCTCGAGAGATCTTTGACGAAATGTCACGTCATGGCATGCATCCTGATCTAATTAGCTTTAGTTCTATGATTGGTGTGCTTTCGAGGAATGAGAATCTTAATCGGGCTTGAATGTGTTTTAGAGAAATGAAAAGTGTTGGTGTAGTGCCTGATAATGTAATTCATACTACACTTATAGATGGGTTTTGTCAAAATGGTGTCATTTCAGATGCTTTGGAAATGCGGTATGATATGCTTGCTCGGGGTTGTATTATGGATGTGGTTGCGTACAATACTACTTCGAATGGGTTATGCAAGAAAAAGATGTACGCTGACGCATATATATTGTTTCATGAAATGGTTGAGAGGGATGTGTTTCCAGACTTTTATAGTTTCACCACACTCGTAAATGGATATTGCAAGGATGACAATATGAATAAAGCGCTAAGTTTTTTTGGAACGATGATTCATACAAACCTCAAGTCAGATGTTGGATGCATTTCGTTTCCATGATGAAATGCTATAAAGAGGATTTGTGCCAGATGATAGATTTTAAATTTGTGTCTGCAGCTATACGCATTTCAGCTATATGCTATCCATACAGAATACTTCATGATTCTAATAGTTTACAAGAAATTTAATCTTTAGTTCATATTCTTCACCCTTTTCTTCACTTGTGGGCTTAATATTATTAACTTAATACTCAACAACTCATAATTATTGATATGATCGATGTTAAAGGGAGAGAAAATGGCATTGATATGTGATTTGAACACAGGAACTTTGACGCTGATACAATGTTAATTAACTTATCATTAAACCCAAAAGGGTAAATTAATGTCTTTTTTGTTTATATACTTCCCACTTTCTCGCCTACATTTTTAGCCTTGTTAATTACTGTTCCTTCTACTTTCTCCATATAATTTCTCGTGCCTTGTATATTTTTTCACATTTCTCAATTAAAGCTCGGTTTATTAATATTAAAATATATATATATATATTCTCGGTATACCTCTGGCTGTGTATAAATCTTACTCTGTTAAATTGACATCTTATCATTTCTAATTTTCCTTGACTATTGTAGTTACTAACTTGTTAGCTATTTATCAAAGGTGATTACTAGTAATCGGCACTGGAATTGTTGCAAACAGAATTTGCCATTTGTGTCACAGGGAGAGACCAGTTGGCTTGTCGCTTGGCAGATCGGGCGAAAAAACCAGATGCATCCGAGAAAGGAGCCAAGGAAAAAGAAGGCATGGAGCCATAATTAGCTCAATGAAAGAACGAAGTTATGTGGAAATGATAAGGCCAACTTCCTCTGATTCGGGTCACCAAAATGTGGAAGGCAAAAGAGTGATAAGGTAATGCTATAGTTCATCAAGGGAAAGTTTTCTTTTCTTTGGAGCCCAAACAGCCATTTCTAACCTTGAGAACACCTTCAAGGGGAAATGAAAATGAAAATGGCACTAGCCCCAATACTTCAACATCCTTGCTTATAAGTGGGAGCAATGTGATCTCTAATGGGACTGCATAATGGGAATCTTAAAAAGTGATGCTATGCAATTCTAGAAAATATTGGAGATTCAAATTTCACGGATTGTTTGGAGAGAAGCTTTCATTTTACGTTTTTCAGCTACATAGCAAGTAGGGATGATAATAGGACGGGTCAGCGATGTAGAGATGTCTTCTCCCATACTTATCTCCACAAGGATTTTTTTTATCCCTGTCTCTGTCCTATTTGTAAGAGTCGAGAAAGGGGATTGAATTTGTTGTAGGAAAAATTTCTCGATTAATATTTAATTACTTTTTGAATTGAATGGAAACATGTTAGGAGAAAATCTGTTAGAGGCTCATTTAGCTCGAGTAACTTAGACCGCTCGCCCTTAGTTTTCGACCATCTATTCAAACTAGAATATCTCTTCAAACTAGAATGGAAGACTATGAGGGACAAATGTGATGTGAAATACATGAAAAATGAAGTAATTGGAAAAAGCAGTCGATGACTTGTAACTTCTAAGTAAAATAAACACAAGGAAACTTAATATGGGCAACCAAATCTTTCAAAAGAATTGCCAAAAACCAAATTGCTATACAACTCTTTCTTTCTAGTAGAAAGTCAAACATATCCAAACTTCATTTTATTTTTAAGTAAGGAGCATCACATTAAAGTCTGTTCGGTAACGTTTCCGTTTCTCTATTTTTAATAAAGAAAAATAGGGAACAATATTCTTATTCTTCTTCTTACTATTTACATTGGCTCTTATTAACTACTAGATCAAACCTGATTTTGAAACAAAAGATCAAACCCAATTTTGAAAAAACAAAATCAAGTTTCTTATTTATTGTTCTCATTTTTATTTTTTTTCAAAATGTAGATAAAAATATTATTTTATTATTTAAAATGCATAATGAATATTTAAAATTTTATTTTCATATAAAACTTTTACTTTTCTTTTTTAATTTAAAATTGTGGAGAACAACAACACCAAGTAGTTATCAAATACATTTTTGTTTATTTTTTAAATAAAAATAATAATAAACAAAAAATAGTTTCCAAACATAATTATATTATTTTCTAATTAAAAAGAATAAACTAAAAATAAGAAATAGGAAATTAAAACAAGAAATAAGAAAAAACGTAACTAAGTGGACCTATATTATTGCAACATTATAATTTTTTTTTCCTTTTCTATAGTTATAGTGGTGTTTGGGGGTTGGAGCTTGATGGTTTTTGTATCTTCTATTAATAACCATACAATAATCATTTGAATCTTGCTAATCAAATAGAAACTTGAGGTTATGAAAACATTTTAAACTTTCCAAAAAGATAGTAAAGTCCAAATCTATAAATTGACACAATGTAAAGAGACTTAATTTTAGTATAATAAATTGGGAAAATATGATGAGAGTTTGAATCTCTGACCTCAAGAGAAAGAGCAAGTATCAGATTTTGAGCGTTTTGGGTGCTAATACCATTTCAATATTCATAGAGTTCATCTCAAAATTAATTGGCAATAAGATGATTAACTCACTTATATTATAAATCTTTGTTATATTTTTTATCTTTTCAACATGGGATCCTTAACATTTTTGCTTTAGTATTTGTTAGGAAAATGAAATTTTTGAGCTATGTTCATCTCAAACATTCAAAAATATTTTTGAAAAGAAGTTATGCAAAGTGCTACCTATCTCATCAATCGTTTATCTTGCACACCTAATACTTAAAACATAGTACAAGTAGGGGTGAAAGATTTGAACTCATAACCTTTTAGTCAGAGACTGGTGCCAATTATCGCTGAAGTAATAATATTTCTAAAACTTGCTCTCGAATATTTTGGTTTCAATTTATTTGTCCACCTCTAATAAAAGTAAGTTTGACCTTAAAAGAAAGCCTATAAAATGTGTTGTTCTAGAATGTGCAATAAATTTTGGAAGGATATAAAGAAGTTTTACTTTTCCATGGATGTGACTCTAAAAAACCATACTATTTTCTTAGAACTCACACCCACTACCATAAATATAATTGAATGGGAGAATTTATGGGACCTGAAAAAGAAATTCAAAGTGTGACATTTTTGACCCACACCCATCCAAACATGTAGCTAGGGTATTAAAGTAATTTGCACTTGGACTGAAAATTTCTTTCCATAATAGTTGGTTTAATTTTTCTTTGAAATACGAGAATGAATAAAATATAAATATTTTAGTTGATCTGGTGAGTAGATAATAAATATCTTATCTAAATGAGATATGTTCGGATTGACGAATTATTGATGAGCCTTACTCAACTAAATAATTAAGGTTTAAGTCACATTTTGTCTCTAAACTTTTTTGGGATTATTTTATCTTGGTCCTTGAATTTAAAAAATATCTATTTTTATCCCTAAACCTTTAAATTTGTTTCATTTTAGTCACAAACTTTTTTAAAATAATCATTTTGGTCATTATCACTAGTTTGTCGTTAATTTTTTAATTGATCGATAACAAGGCTGGCTCGAGATGATACGGAGCTTTAGACAAAATTTTGATAGGTAAGACCTTAATATTGAATATATTATCTAAATTTTATTTTTCTAATTTTGAGAGGTAAAATTATGTATTAAATTTTGATAAATGCATTAATAATCTTTTTTAATGACTAATATTTACTAATTTGTGACGTAGTTGACCTGAACAAGAACTAGGATTTGTATTATCAGTATATGAGTTAATAATATTATATAAGCAATATATTTATACGAAGAAGCTTCTTTCATGTTTTGATTTGTCGATATCCACCCTTTATTCTCTTATTTCATATTTTTTATTACTTTTACTCCCACTAATAACAAATTTATCGAGGTTAACTGGTTAACTTTTTGCGATTCAATCAATTTTTCTATTTTTTTATTTTAAGGTTTTCATATCGATTCATATTTTCTTGTAGACATATTAATATTCTATATTGATCAAGCAAGTAAATCTCAAATATTGACGTATGGAACAATATAAAATAAAATTAAAAATGCTAAAAAAAAAACCGAAAAAAGTTGAAACTTTGAAGCCACTATATTGATTTGGCAAATAACAAATTTGAAGTTTTTATTCATGCTCCAGCAATTGATTATTACACGTGGGTTGGGAGGCCATAAATAAGTAAATAAGTTAATTAAAATTAGTCTAACCTACCTATAGTTTTTAAAAAGGATTTGAAAAGTTTTAATTGTGAAAAAAAAAAGAATAAGATCTGGTAACATAACCTTCGCAGAGTTTAAGGAAGCTATATTAATGTCAACACGAGCTTAATTAGTTCAGTGATTAAAGATCTTTCTTCACTTATAAAAGTTTGAGAGTTTAATTTTTACAATTAAAAATTTAGTGGTGCAAGTATATACTGGTAGTTTGTGCAATTACCCTTAATATTATAGGGAAAAATTTTATGGAAAATATTTTATTTTATACTCTAAAATACATTTATAATTAAAAATTAAAAAAATTAGATAACAATATTATAGTATATATCTAACATATTATATGGAAAATATGAGCCTTTATAGAATTGGAGGACGTAGAAGATCGTCTCACTTGCTTGTATCTTAAGTTGATCCTGATATATATAGTGTTGGTTTTGAAGATGTGTATAGACATAGATTGATTGAGGTGAGTATTAGGTGGGCAGAATAATAACATAAAGTCCCAAAATAATTATTTTTTAGGAAAAAAAATTAGAAACTAAAGTAGACATTCTAAAAATTGAAGTAGCAAATGGAATAAGCCTAAAAGTTATAAGAAACAAAATAGAATTTAAACCAATACTTAACCATAATAGGTCAACATGAACATAAATCACTAGTTAAGACATCCGATTTCCCGAGCTAGAATCTCTACCTTAATACTAAAAAAAATCATCAAATTAACCATAACAGATATGACACTGAACCAACGATATATTATCTTGTGAAAGTATATCAAATTATTAAATATCTTTTAGTTAAGAATTACATTTTTATCAAACAAACAAACAAAAAAAAAAGAATTTGACACGTTAGCTTCGATAATTTTTATAATATTTTCCAATAATTTATTAAGTAATTTTTGCTACTTGTATAAGCTGTGAAAAATAACAAGAAAATATATACATATATAATTTCTTCCGAAGGACCCGAAAGTCCTTTGAATCACTACATTTGATTCAAATGGTTTTGACATAAGCCAAATATATGAGGAAGTCCAATTCAATTTTTATATTTAATTTAAAAAGAAAATTTTTCTTTTTTAAATTGTGCAACATTCGAGATTAAAAACAACTATTATAACATTGTTGTTTCATTTATTTTAATAAAAACTATCTAGAAAGATAATTAGATAAAATAGCCCTTTCGACATTATCCAATACTTATAGCGAGAAATTAATATCTGGATAAATGCCAATACCCATAACAAATATAAGAATATAGAGATTACAAGTGGCAACTGACCCGAACAAAAAATATAAGATATATATATATATATAATTCTCAAATATGGAACTTATAGACAGACCCAACATTTTTTCCTCTTTTCTCTACGTGGATTTTTTGTTAATTTTTTTTTTGTTGCGAGCCTGTTTAAATTTCAACTCTCATATGAAAAACGTGATTAAATATTTTAAAAGAAAAAGCTCAAAAGGTCAACATGTGTATGTCAGCAAATTGTGTGCTATGATTAATTAACTTCTTAATTTATTTTCTTGTGTTATAGTGTGTTCCTTTCAATTGAAAGGAGTGGCAATATTCTAATTTATACGGCCCCATTAAATACTAATTTTTTTCTTTTTTGGGTGGAAAAACACTGCTCAATTATTTTAACACGCTATTATACCCAAATTCAACTACCTTGAGAACACATACGAGGTGGGATAGGTAAAGCTATTTGGTCCGACGTTCAAAAGTCAGTAAGAATTCGACCTGTAGCTCTGATTACAAAGAATCAGAATTGCATACTTGCGTACGAAAAATAATTGTCTATCTATAAAAGAATGATAGCATAGATCCTACAACTTCGAAGGATTAAGCCGTTTCTAGAATGAGTTAATAAGCAGTTACAAAAGTTGCTCTAAGATACTTTGTTATCAACCTTATATATCTAGGTTATCAGTAGGCTCTTGAGCTATCTAGGTGTATCTAGATGAGTTCAATAGCTGGACCATTATGTATTTTCGAAATAGTTATAGGGAAAATTAGACGAATTCAATAGCTAGACCATTGTGTATTTTAGAAGTAGTTAATAGGGAAAATTACTTGACATGGTCTTTGTCTTTTCTCATTACATCATGTGGTAGGTAGCATGTTCTACATTCTAATATTGAATAAAACACTTATTTCACCAAAAAATTGATGGTTTGATCCTCAATTATGCCATTGTTGAACTTAAAAGAGTTGAGAAATCAATAACTAAGATAAAAGAATATTTTATAAGTTGAGAAATTAAAATATTTTTTTGTAAGTTAAAAGGAACCAAAATGAAAGATTCGAGGGACTCCAAATGAAACTTAAACCAACTTTATTTAAATTTTTTTGTCATGACCTAAAGGGCAGCTCTATTTTTTTTTTCTTTTCTGAGACAAAAAAGGCAGCTCTAAAATGAAGCTTCACAATTCACATCGACCAAAAAAAAAAAATAATAATAAAAATAAATAAATTCATTAATCATTTGAAGCTGAAAAACGTTTTATTTTATTAGAACACATGCGTGTCGGCATTATTTATGAAGTAATATCTTATTTATTCTTATTATTTAAAACAAAATACCATATTTGGTACCCAATACTTATTACGTTTCATGTGATATAATGCCGAGAAATATGGTAAGCTAAAAAATATAGTAACTTTGCGTCATAGGAAATTTGATAAGATTTTATATATATATATATTTTAAGTATTACCTTATCAATAAAAGAAAAGATATTCAAACTTATAATCTATAAAGTATATATATATCCTCGATGAGAACGCGTGGTTCTTGATAAATGATACATCATCTCATGCATACTTCTAAATTGTTTATTTATTGTGCTTCTATAATTAATTAATATTATAAATAATAAAATAAAAATTTAATGCCACATCTTTTAGAACATTTTAATCCTCCACAAACGTTACTACAATTATAAAATAAATAATAAAAAAGAGTCTAATAATCCTTTCATTACCGTAACTTATAATAAATTGTAATTAGGACTATTCAATCTTGATCTATTAAATTATACTAAGCCGACACTTAAAATTTATAAGCGGCAAACCTAGAGTGCACATAGTGCACATAAAACGTGGAAAATAATCCATGTGAACTAATTTTATTATTAAGACAACAAATGAAAAGACCGATCAAAGGAAGGAAAAAGAAAAAAAAAGCACTATTTAAAGATTGCACAAAACTATATTGAAAATGTTTTCAATAAGTTTTGAAAATACATTAACTATGGTTTGACATTTCCAAAAATAATGGTAGTGTGAAATTTGAAATTAAATCTTTTCTTTTTTCTAATATTTGGAACTTTTTATACTTTAAAATCTAATATGATTTATTTATTTTATTTTTGTGGGGTGGTCAAAGTCAACTATTTGTAATAATGTTGTAAGGAGGGAAATTAAACAGTCACCGATGGTTACATATCTCCTACGTGACAACCACCGTGACGTGACCTTATTGGTTGATTGGCCATGTCGGCATTTTTTCTATATGTAAATTGAAATTTATTTATTTAAAAAAAAACTCATTAACTTGATTGAGTCAATTTTCAACATTGTGAGTAATAAAATCAAGGTTAAAAATCAAAATTCACTAAGAAATTACGTAAAATTAAAAGATGAAGTTATAAATAATCCGTTTGGCACAATGTTTTTGTTGTTTTGTTATTTGTTTCTAGTTTTTGAGAAATATAAGTGTTCGGTAATTATTTATGTTTCTAATTAATTTCAATTTTAAAAAACATTTCTAAAATTGGACACAAATTTTGGAAACAACAAAAGCTTCTGGTTTCATGCTACCGTTTTCAACTTTTTTTTTTTACTTGAAAACTCATTTGGAATCAGTTCATTTTACTTCTAGTTTGAAAAACAAGTGGTTTAGTAACTAAAAAATAAAAAACAAAAAAAATCTGTTTTCTCTTTACAACATTGCAATTATAAATAAAGGAGATAGTTCGAATCAAAGAAACATTAATGTCTAGCCATTGAATTATTCTTAGATCGAGCTAACACCCATTTTCATGCTTAATTTTAGGCTAAAATTTCAATAACGCTGTCTAAAAAATAAAAGTGACCTAGAAATGTGGTTATTAATTAGAAATATATATTTTTCTAAAAAAAAGAAGATTGAAGAAGAAACAACCAAATAGATTATAGACTTGGCCCCAATTGAACTAATTTAGTTGACTACTTTGATAATTAACTAAAGGGTTATAAAAAAATTAGCAAAATTCATCTTTTTTATTTGGCCAAGTCTTTAATAATCATATTAAATTAATGTACAAAGGAGATACTTATTCAAGAATGAGTGGTTTTTATTCTATTGAGTTGGTTGAAATCTTCAGCTCTGGGTTCCCTTTTTGACAGGCAATTTATCTCAATAACACAAAATTCCATATGCATATATATATATATCAACCGTCTAAATTACCAAATATCTTTATATAATATCTTTTATAAACTTTAATTTAGAGATGTTTGAAAAATTATTATTATTATTATTATTTTATATTATTTTTATAAACCAGCGTCATGAGGAAGTTGATGAAGAAGTTGATGAAGAATACCAGTAGGAAGTCGATCTCGTAGCTCTTCTCACCAAATTTCTTGAGTAATTTATCATTCACATTTAGTAAAATATGAGTGAAAGAAACCGACCCGACCCAAAAATCGAACCGAATCGAATCGAATCAGGTTGATTCGGTTGAAAATAAAGATTACTCGAACCGAGCTGATATTATTGAGTTCGGTTCGGTTTTAACAGATATTAAGATTTCATACCTAATTATAAGCGTAGTCGTTTCCCTCCTTTCATACCTATGCAACCCCCCTCCACCTCCTCTTCCCTTTCACGACTCAACCCAGGCGTCTCTCTCCTCTCTCTCCATGCACAATTCACCCGCGGCAACCCTCTCTACCGGGAGCAACACGCGGCCTAGGCGTCCCTCTCCTCTCTCTCTATGAACAACCCACCGGGGGCAATCCTCTCTGCCGGCAGCATATGAAATTTTCTGTTTTTTTTTCTTTTCTTTAATATTGGAAGTTGTTGAATTAATCACATGCACCACTAAAATTTAATGTTATTTGTTTGGGGAAGGGAATACCCTGGACACGTGGAGGACCCCTATTGGTGCTCCAAGATGGCTCATGAGTCATGCCCAGCTCGGATAGCCGAGATGGNAAGTGGAGGCGTCACTATCCTCCCCGTCATCGGAGATTCTAAAGTTTTCTATCTCCTCGAGCTCGGACTCTAACCTACGAGCTAAATCGGATCCTAGGTTGCTGCTAATAGAGGACGACATGGCAATTACGTTCGAAAGAGAGAGGGAAGAGACCGACCTACCAAGGGTTCGAGCTGCCTTCAGATCGAACTCCAAGAATTCAAGGAACGTAAGGTATGATCTGAAGGATTGGGGGCATTTATAGCCCGTCGGAAGAATTTCCCCACCGTACACGTGTAATCAACGAGCGGCTAGGATCCTCTCTGAGATCCGAAGCGTCGGAATATTTGGATATTCCGACGATAAATCTTCCGCGACGGTTGTATTTTCCCACGAATAGAAAGTCGTCACGTGCCCAAAGCAAGTCGAACGAACTTCTCTGCCAGGTCGAGATCGGACCAGACAGAGAGGGGGCCAATGTTTGGGGAAGGGAATACCCTGGACACGTGGAGGACCCCTATTGGTGCTCCAAGATGGCTCATGAGTCATGACTAGCTCGGATAGCCGAGATGGCTGCCACCAACGCCGATGAAAGCTAAGTATGAGGGCCGATGTGAACCTGGCCCAGGTCTGACCTACCGGGGAGCTCGGTAGGGGCCGATGTGAGCAACTGTCTGCGGCGTGATTATCGGGCGTAACCGTCGGTCCCGAGATCACCGGGTGCAACCGACGCTCCCGAGATTACCAAATGTAACCATCGCGAGATTAGCGGGACCACCACCCATAAGTAGAGGACCTCACTCCTCGATCAGGTACGATGATTTCTGGCTCCGAACTAAACTTGGAATCCGACCTATACTAACTTGATCGTCGGAGTGCTCACCTTTTTGTGCAGGTCCGCCCAAGTGTTCAGGTCGGTCCGATGGCCGAGTTCGAGCTACAATCAGGAACACACTGTTGTGCACATCTCTGCATAAACATTATTATTGCATACGTTGAAATTACTATATTCTTAAATTTGTGGTTTGAGAAGAAATAATGATTTTTAATCTTTTTAAATTCTACAAAAAAATCCAAATAAAAATCAAGTCACTAGAAATATCTTTTGAAGTCTTTCCCACTATTGGTTTGATTTAGTCTAGCTAGGTAAGGTTTTAAGTTTTTAAACTCCTGAACTGTAATATTTGATAACGTTCTCATATATATATATATATTAACATGAGTGCTTGAGTCAGTTTAATGAACACTTCCAATATTTTAAAATGTTATCTTTTGTAATTTAAAATTTTAAAAAATAGAAACAAGAAATTGTTACCAAACATATTTTTATAATAGAAAAAAATGGTAAAAAATAAGAAACAATTATCGTATGCAGTGATATTTTTATCTATTAAAAATATAAATAGAAAATAAGAAATAAAAACGTTATGATTAAGCTTGACCCCATTTATGGAAGACTCTCCCAGAAGCCCTTAACTTTTACAAAAACTCAAAACATTAACTAACAAAATTTCAGTCAACCCAATTGGTTGACTTTAGTTTTAGTTAGTTTATTATCGGTTTCTCTTTTAGGTTTTTTGATAATCTGAAAATGGAATTGATGTCGTGTGGCTTCACTAGTTATATCTCTGGGAGGTTGTCAATGACCACAAAACACTATAACTAACATTGCAAGACTCGTCCTTGAATGGAGAAGGGGAAGGGGAAGCCTAGGCTACGAGCCCTATGAAGCTTGAATCGGAGAGAGATATCTCCATTCAACCACGAAGTCGGTACAATTGGTTTTTTATCTTTGCACGTCCACTAATAGTAGAAAATTATTTTGAAGGGTCTCAAACAGCAATATTGTTAATTACTATTTTTAGTGAGAGAAAAGGACAGAGAGAATTACAATATTTAAATTTTTAGATTAACTTTTTTTTAAAAAAAAAATGGAAGACTAACATTTTTACATATAAATTCTAAGTAATAGTTTAAAATACATTTTTTGTTATTATATTTTTATTAAAGTAACGATGTAGTTTCTGAACTTTAGTTTGTAATGATTTAGTTCTGTCATATTTTCAAATTGGTAACAATTTAATCCCTAAAGTTTAGTATGTAACAATTTGGTTCATAAAATTGATAACAGTTTAGTCTCTACGTCTACGTACCACGAAAAATCTCATCAAAATTTAACTGTCGATTTTTATTATATAATGATACACATTATTGGTTCCTCATTAATTTATCGAACTACGTAGGTAAGAAACCCTATCATATCTTAACAACATTTTTCAGAATAGAGACTAAATCGTTACAAACTTTAAACTATAAGAACTAAAATTTTACAAATTTAAAATTAAGTATCAGAATCCTTATTGCAAACTAATAAAGTTTATATTAAATCGTTACATAAATGACAGTAGAATGACGAATACTATTTTTTTGACCTTCTTAATATTTTTCTTCAATTTGATCATCAAACTGAAAAATGTCAACCATTAATTTTGGAAAATTAGGGTTTCTCTCGGGAAGAGATCAAAATTTACAACCAGATAATATTGGCACACAAGATGGGTATAATATTCCGACTTTATCAATATCAAAATTACTCAAAATAATATTTTAATTCAGAAAAAGATTGACCTACATTAATAAAGACCACAATAAATTAGAAAAGTAAGAGCCATGAATCTAAAACCCTAAAAGAAATCAAATTGAAAATTGAATATCCTTTCAGAATTTAATATTTATTTTTCTTTTTTTTTTTTGTCTCCGAGAGATAGTTGGGGTGGTTTGGGACCTCAAAGAATAACTTTAAGGTCTTGGATTATTACTCGTTGCGTATGTACGATTATGGGGACAATGCGCATGTTAAGAATCCCTCGTTGGAAAGAAAAAGGGACCTTATAATAGTTTATAATAGACATGGACTACTCATCTCATTGTCAATTTGTTTTGAGATGGAACCTCATAAATATTAATAGAGTATTAGAGCCCAACAAGTTCAAACGAGCATCCGATCCAAAAATGGGATCCGACCAAGATCGATGGGCCAAAAGAACAAACCGACTCTCGGATAATAAAAGAAGTTATATTTATTTTTACTTTTTAGAAAAATACTGCATCTCATCCCAAACACTACCCTTTTTTTTACTTAAATATGGTTTGACTTGAATTTTCTAACTTTTGCTTGTTTTTGCTTTTAACTATTTTAGGGGCCATTATCTGATTTGACTGATCAGCCTTGATAAAGTACAAAACAAGTTATTATATTATATTATTGGAAAAAAAAAGAAACAAAAGAAACAAAATAAATAAATAAATAAGAGGGCTGAAATCTTCACACATTCAACATATGGGGCAAAATGAAAGGTGGTTGAAACTTCAAAACTAAATTAAAAAGGGGCTAAGTTCAAAGCGCTTTTTTTTTAATCTAAAACATAATTGTAATAAAATACTACGTTAGTTATAATTAAAAATAATGATTATAAAAGTTTGAATGGGCTAATTATAAAGTTTACATGATCATTGATTACTATTGACAATTCAACTAAAGTGACATCAACCATTAGATAAATATTAGCTAAATTGGACATGTGGTTAATAATATTGTTTTTTAAAAATGGTAATTATTTTGAAAAAATAATACACAATTAATCTACACATTAACGTTTTTTTAGGTCCCACACGCAAACCTTATAGCATAGCCAATTGGTTAAAGGCACATCTATGTTCGATCAAAAAGTCGTAAATTCGAATTCTCACAACCACATCTTGTATTGTAGTAAAAAAAAATTTTTTAGGTCCACATCAATCTCCACTAATTTCGTTAGGATAAAATCTATAATTTTATTTAAATATCGATAAACGTCTAGACTATAGCTAACCCAGATCATTTTCACTAGTATCTCTTAGGATAATCTCTCGTCCTTATAACGTTTATATTTTTTTGATGTCGGCGCACGTCTACACTAGCTATTCAACCCACATCTTCAGTAATCTCATAGAATAATCATTAAACTTTATTTACACACCATCTAAAAAAAGAAAAAATAATAAATTATTATTTGTTAATGAAGGCGGTTCAAGTAGGAGCATCTCCACTAATATCATAAAATAACCGTCCAAACCCTTATAACACTTAAATTTGTTATGGTGAGTGTCGGTACCACCTAACTCACATCTTCACTCACATCATAGAATAAATTAAACAATCGTCTTGACCTTACAATACATTTAAAAATCAATCATATAGATCAACTTAAACACAATTAATTAAGTAGGTCAAGACATTTGGATCCGAATCTCAACCCGATAGTAACTTTAATTTTACCACTTGATCATATCATTAAATTAGGTTGCAAATTGCATATACATGAATGTAGCATGTTGATTGTTGATATTGTAGAGATTAATATCTTCAACGCCGGCATGGCTGACCACCGACCTCGAAAAATTACCCCAAAAACAAACCCTCTCTCTCTCTCCTACGACTTTATACAAGTCAATTTCTCTCTCTCTCTCCTCCCATATAAAATCCCCCCTCTCTCTCCTCTCCCTCCAAAATCCAAACCCTTATTTTTTTTCTCTCTCCTCTTTCTCTCTCTATATGGGAAATTCAATCTCTCCCAGCTGTCTGCAATGGAGAAGTACTACTGGCCGTAACCGCCGCTCCTCCTCCGTGAAACTCGTCTTCTCCGAAGGCACCACCAGAATCCTCACCGGAAAACACATCGCCGGCGAGATCATGTTCCAGTTTCCCGATCGGATCGTCTGCCACGCCGATTCCTTCTTCATCGGCCATCCGCTCCCCGCCTTGGCCATCGACGACCATCTCCTCTCCGGCCACACCTACTTCGTTCTCCCCATCGATCGCTTCCCCTCCGATGTTCTCTCCACGTCATCGCTCGCCGCCCTGGGCGGCGGCGGCGCCAAATTCTCCGGCGAGTGTCCGTTTGAGTACCTCCGGGGCGCGAATGGGAGAGTTCTGATTAAGGTCGTCCCGGAGTTCATTATGAGCCTCGTTTCTCCCGCGGCGGCTGCCGGAAGCCCTGGCGACGGCGGCGGCGGAGGTAGTTTTTTGTGTAGTACGCCGGAGTTGCAGAAGCATTACGATCAGCTTGTTGGATCGAAGGGGCAAGTGTGGTCGCCGAAACTGGAGACGATTTCGGAGTATAAAATTAGGTATTCGCCCTGTAAATTTGTAGGCTTTAAACTCAAGCAAAAAGAAGGCTAATTTTTTTTCCTTTTTTTTAGTAGTAAAAAAAATTAAATTCTTGTTGGTTTTTTACTATGTATCAGTTTCTGGAATTGTACAAAAGAGATAGGCGAAGTTATATCATCGGTTAAAATAGTGTTTTGGTCTACTTATTACTACACTTTTGGTTCATTTTTGTCTGGAATGTCATCAAGAAATGCAAAAACAGAGGTTAAAAAGATCAAAATTTTAGTGCTGGGTTTGGTTCTCACCTAAGTATATAACTAATTAAGTATTTTCTTTTCCTCCCTCTAGTCTTTAAATTTTAAATTTTGTTTATTTTAGTCCACGTAGTAGTTCTGACTATTTTAATCCGTGTTTGGAAAGTTTGTAACCCAAATTCGATGAAGGATGAAGTTATGGCTATATTTGATTATATACTGTATTGTTATGTTGAAACAATCAAGACCCAAAACTTATATACCAAAACAGTATTTGTAACCTGTATTATTCTTTAACTACTAAAAAAACAGTGTTGTACTAAAAACAGAAAAAAGAGATTCTAGCTCTTCTTCTTGAATTCTGTTAGTTTTGTTGAAATTTTTTACCATATAAATGCTTTAACGATTTCTGGAGTTTGTTTTGATCACACTTGGAACTGTATAATATAATAGGGTTTCGTTTGGGAAATTTTGAGATTGATTCTCTTTTTTTGCTTTTGAAACTATATTCTTGAGAGTGTGATTTGTAAGGGTTAACCCTACAAGATTTTCTTTACTGTCTCGATGTTATTATGCCCGATGCACAAAAAGCGGTCGGGCCAAGCTCTTTGTCCTAACAAAAAAGCAATCGTCGTCGGGAGGTACAGACTTTCCTATATATTTCTCCCGACGTTTTTTAAACGTCGAGAGCAGGTTAGACCCATCCGATACTTTTTTCAAAAGCTCGGGAGGGGGTCTACGTCTCTCCCGACTCAAAACCATAGCTTTGAAAAAAGGCTAGGAATAACTTTGTATTTTTTGGCTCATTGATTAGGGTACTTATATATATGGGATAATAATTGGTTTGTGGATTTGTGGTTCGTAAAAGTGTATTATATGAGAGACTGATATCAAAAGTTAAATTCACTTTTAACCATAATTATGGGTTCGGACATTTGAGTTTGTGTAGGACAGACAAAAGTTAGGTTATGAAATGTATTTGGTTACGTAACTAAATGATTTATAGAAATGCATAATATCAAGTAACTGAACTTTCTTGAGATTAATTAGCAAACTTATATGGTGATATCGAATGTTAACCAATTGAATTAGGATTCAGGTTGCCTTATGGGTTAATTCAAATAATTAACCTATAAGTTGTTAGTTTGGACTTTGACAAATGAAGAAAAATGGGTGTGGCTACAAATGAATAATTATGGCAGTAGGAATAATAAATGTGACATTAATAAATATCAAAAGGCATATATATCAGTCAAATATTTCAACTCACCCCAATTTGATGGATTCGAAAGTGAAATTTCCCATTATATATAGATCAAAATCTATAGGGTTATTTTAGTTAAATTTTCATTTGAATTATTCATTTGTACATATCTATTATTTTTTTTCACTGTTTTGGAATTAAATTATTAATTTAGTTTTTGTATTTTAATTTGAGTATTGTGTCTACTTTGTTCACATTCCTAGATTTATCGTTTTAGTCGAGATTATAAGACTTTAACCAGTTGAGTTAGTGCTCAGGTTGTCCATCATTACTATTGAAACCATAGAGAAGGATCAATGGAAAGCCTAAGAAACGTATATTTTAGTGTTCAAATATTAAATTGAATCAATGCGCAAAATTTTTTTTTTATTAACTAGGAGTCGGCAGTCCAAGACCTCAAAGTTACTCTTTGAGGCCGGCTCCAAACCACCCAAACTATCCTTGGGACAACAATAATCAAATTTATAGTTTGAACTTTTTTCTCCTACCTGTTTGATAATAATTAAATTTTTATGCTAATCCGAACCTAACTTGAAGCATAAAGTATCTCTTTTATCTTTCGTGAGGTTAGTTTCCAATTCATATCCTCTAACTAATTTTTTGTTGAACTAAAAAAAATCTATTTTTAATTTTTGTAAATGACAAAATATTTACTAATACTTTTTGCCTTTTTCCGAACTTTTTCAAACCTTAGTCAGTGTTCATAAATGGAAAAAATAGGAAATTTCAAGAATAGTTTCAAAATTTTATTAAAATTGGGAAATATTTAAATACAGAATCATTTCTTAAAAGGAAATATAAAACTAAAGAACTTAATAGAGAAAAGCTCATAAAATAACAGAAAATTACTATCAAAACTTCCATATATTCTCATGGATGCTAAATCAATAATAATGTATACATTTTTCAATATTAACATATCTAGGATAGGAAAGAATATTTAAATCTACAAACCCACCAAAAAAAAAAGAAAAAAAAGAGACATAAATATTTGAATTTTTTTTTTTAATTACAAAGACAGAGGTCTAGAGGTAGGATCTTTTAGTTTCAGGGGTTGGATGTGTGAGCTATATTTTGATTGACAATTATATCTAATTATCTTTTTTCTTTTTAAATAACCTGAAAATCAAAGTTATTTAGTTTTTTATCCTTATAATTGGCCTACAATCCGTGCCTATCCCAAGGTCAAGACCTAAGAGACATAAGAATCTTTGATATTAGACTCCGAAGTTTCAAACAAAAAGATCTTAATACCACAAGAGACATGACTTTCCCAAGAGGACCACCATCATAAAATGGAGGTACTATTTTGCACAAATCAATGTCTTCATCTTTAAATTTGGATAGAATTTCATCCAATTGGTGTAATCATATATATACTTGCCAAATTGGACTTTGTAATAATTCATACACTACATGTCAATACCGGGACTTTTTCTTATTCATCTTTAAATTTCTCCAGCATCCATTCAATAAACCTTTTCGAGAAAAAACTTGATTGCGTATCAAATTTACTCGTTCAAGAAATATGATTTTAAATAAATATTAATAGGATGAATGTATGGCTTAAACTCTTGATCCGACCTAAAAGCCAGCAATGTTGACTTTTAAAGTTATAACATTGGAGTTTGTGTTAATAATAGAGATTGATAGATTGAACTCAGATAAATGATAGTATTATTTTTTATTTATGCGAATCCTTCTATTTTATGTCTAAATTTTTCTTACAAGGAAATTTTTCTTATAAAATTTGAGTGGTTTTTACGTTTCTTGCATTTATCTTTAGCATTTACTATTACTATTTTCATCACATATAGAAGAAGAGCTCAAGTAAACTCATGTGGCTGAATTTTTAACCACAAAATAAAGGTTTGGATGCACATTAATTTAGGCCAACAGATTATTTCAACCAACTTGTTATGGTCCACTTTATTAAATTTAATTGGTTGATGGTATATTTCACTTGGGCTCCATCAAATTTATTTTGGATATTACAATGAGAAACTACTTATCAATAAATATGTCTCCGAATATAATTGAGTAGATAAGATATTTATTATATTTTTAAGGTTAACTGTTCAATGTTCCACCACTCACAATTTATTGAACTAAAAAGATTTACATTTTACCAGCTGACCTCAAAGTCCAATTAGTCAAGATATGACTCACGCCTCTCTAAAGCTTAAGGTTCAAATATCCGGCCCTTGTTTAATGAGCTCAAAAGAGGGAAAAAAAACATTTTACTATATGTGCCTCATCAATGTTGTTCATTTTAAGGTAGTTGGATACTTCTCTAAATCCTTTGTAAAGAATCCTTCCTTTTAAGGTAGTTGGATACTCCTCTGAATCCTTTGAATCATTCCTTTTAAGGTAGTTGATATTTCTATCTATCCTTTACCTTAGGAGATTTTTTCTTCGGGAAACCATTAGGGATCGTTTATTTTGTGGGAATTCAAGGGAAATTGACCCATTTGACCTAAAAAAATTTTGGTTTTGCTCAAATAACCTGCCATTGAAAAATTCACTTTTCTAACCTATTTGATTATTTTTTAAAAAAATAAAAGAATGTAAATTTACTATCATACCCCTGATTTCATCTCTCTCAACAACACACCAGCTTGCCCTCCCTTCTCTCCATCTCACTTCCATACGCTCCTTTATCTCGCTCTCCATCTTACTCTTTTCTCTTGCAATCCTGCGGCCCTGTGCGAACAGCTCCCTCGCAACAGAGACTCATAGTGGTGCTACGAACTTTCCCACGGTTGAACGAACTTGGGCATGAACTGAACAAAACTTGGGCAAAACCTGGGCGTGAATTGAACGATTTCGAGAGTGAATTGAAGGCTTTCGGGCGTGAATCGAAGGCTTTCGGGCGTGAATCGAAGGATCTCAGGCGTGAATCGAAGGATCTCGAGCGTGAATCGAAGGATAGCGATCTCAGGCGTGAATCATAAGATCTCAGGATCTCGGGCGTGAAAATGGGATTTATATTCAAAACTGTAAACAAAATATGGCAACAAAAATCTCCTAGAAAATCGGTAGTATGAGAAAAGTAGGGAAATTTGGTTGTAATCTTAGAGTATCAGAAATATTGAGGCAAAAAGAAAGGCCAAAAAAAACAGAGAGAGAAAAAGAAAAGAGAGTGTAATGGTCCCGTTGGATGTCCTTTTGAAACATGGATTACCATGATTCCGATATCGAGGACATCCTATATTGACATTTTTGCCCCTTCATTATTTTTTCATATATTTTCTTTTATCAAATTTCTTTCGTTGTATTTGTAATTTTATAATTTAAATAAATTAATGTATTATTGACCAATAAGCAATTAATTATATTTATGTATTAAACGTATATATAAATAAAAATTCAATTAAATTATATAATATCTCCATTTACTTTTAATATTTGGAATGACTTGTTATAAATAATATCTATTATCTTAAATACATAATTTTAAAACAACATTTTTTTTAATGATCAACCTACCTTTTATATTCTTTTCTTAAAAGAATATAATTTGATAATATAATAAATGAATTTCACCAAATATAACATTAATTATATAATTGTATTTTTTTAAATATTAAAGTTGAAAATGAAATTTATATTCAATATTAATTACTTTTAAAGAAGTCTTATATTAATATGAATTATACTAACATACAAAAATTAATACAGATACATAATTAATATAAAAAAACCTAAATATTAAATTAATTTTAAGAAATCTATTATATAAATACAAATTATATTAGATTAATGTATAATTAAGGGCATTTTTTGAACATTATATAAATTTAGAATATTCCCATGAATAAATCTTGCAAAACAAACATTGTTATCCAGATATTCTCGGACATCCTTATATATTTTCCTACGAAACAAACGTGACAATCTGAAGATGCAGAATATTTATAATTCCGGACATCTGAAATTTCAGGTATCTGAAGACATTGGACATCTGCATTTCTAAAAAACAAACGACCCCTTATAGTTTTAGATTTACATATTTATTAGGTTATTACATAGAAAATTTAGATAGTAAGAAAAAACTTCGAATGCAATATTTAAAATATGTCGAAGTTTAAAATATTGTTTTGTTCGAAAATCTCCCCAGCAATGGCCAAGTTTTGGTGGCGAACAACTAACAGAAAGAGGAAAATACACTGGATGAGCAATTAAAAATATTCTTCCTGTAATGTTCAATTTGCGAGAGAAGGATATGGAAGTTGCACGTGGTTGTCCTAATTGCCATTTGAAGGAGGAGACCGTGGATCACGTGCTGGTGGGATGCGAAACAGCTTATAAATTTTGGCATTCCCTTCTCCCGGAGGCTGTAACAGGGAACCATTTCAACAATTGTTTTGCAGAGCCTAAAACAGGGCATCGAGTACGATGGGATTGTTTGGATTACAACTTTCAAGAGAATCTCTTTGCCCCTATCGAAAAGAGCTTCTCCTTCCAGTTTTGTAAATGGTTCCAGATTCGATCTTTGATAAAGCTGGAGGAAGAGATCTTCTTGTGAGACAACGAGGAGGGAAGACCTAAGTATCATTAGGGGTGTTCAAAAAACCAGACGAACCCAACCCAAACCATAAGGGTTGGGTTGGTTAGACGAAGCCTTGGGTTGGGTTGGGTTGAAATTTTCACAACCCGACCGGATTGGGTCGGGTCTCGGGTTCAACCCTTAAAAATTCGGGTCAACCCAACCCAACCCGAATTTATTCATATATATATATATATATATATATATATATATATATGTGTGTGTGTGTGTGTGTGTGTGTTTTTTTTTAATTATAAATAATATGATAATATATTTATAAATATATAATAATTTTTTTATCTTTAATCTCAATCCTCCATTATTTTTTATCCTAGCCCTTCATTTTAGGTCAAAGTTTCATCATCCTTTCATTTTGAATCTCACGTCTCTCTCCTTCATTTTCTTCCTTCTCTCAAACCTGTCTCTTCCATTTTCTTCCTTCTCTCAATCCTCTTTCCTCTATTTTCTTCCCTCTCTCCAGCCTTTCTCCTCCAATTTCTTTCTCACTCTAGCTCCCCATCATCGCCGTCCTTTGCAGCTCCCGTCGCCTTCGCAACTCCCATCGCCGCCAGCTTTTGCAGCAAACTGTCGCAGTTGCAGCCCGCCATTGCTATCCCCGTCGCAACCCGCCATCGCTATCGTCGTCGCTGCCCATCATCGTCGCCACCGGCCTTCTTCCCTCATTTATGAGATTTTGATTTTCCACATGAACTATTTTGTAAATTTGAGTTTAGAAAAATATGAGAGGAAAAAAAAGTAATAAACCGACAACCCAACCCGACCCAACCCTTTTTTGGGTTGGGTTGGGTTGGGTTAGCCATCAATTTTAGACCTGTCGGTTCCCACATATGGCCAACCCGAAAATTCGGGTTGGTCCTAAAAATACCCCTAACCCGACCCAACCCAACCCGTGTCACGAACTTCTTGAATCTCCAGCACCCTTGTAATATATCTTTTGGCATATCTAGAAGTTTTGGAAGTTGACTTGCTAAAATTAATCTCTTGCCCAAGAGCTTAGAGTAAAACCCCAATGTCTTTGAGATAGCTTTCATTTCCTCTTTATGTGCCTTCGTGAATAGAAGACTATCATCTGCAAAGAAAAAATGAGAGATGGAATGACTAGCTCAAGCTATTTTGATTCCAGTGATCATTTTCTCCTCTTCTAGCCCTGAAAGTATCATAGAAAGACCTCATATCCATAGAAGAAAAAGATAAAAAGGGAAATATGGTCTCCTTGTATATTATTTTGGTTACTTTGTATATGGTTAAAAATCAAATAATTTATTTAACATAGATAATTTAAAATAGAATATTATTTAATTTTTTAAGTTCAAATAAAATATCATTTACTCTATTTAGTTTGAATATAGCTAATTTGAAAATTGATTATTTTTTGTAATTTTAATATGATAATTGCAAATTATATATATATATATATATATATATATATATTAATTTTAATATGAATAAGTTCAATAAAAAGATAATTTCTTATCTTAAAACTATGTTATTAAAAATTAAATATATACATTTGAACTAGAATAAATGAAGAGTATAAATTTTTAAGTAAAAAAATAATAATATTATTTATGGTGAAAAAAATTAGTTTAAATAAAATGTTGTTAGTAGCGTGGAAAAAATTACCAACAAGAATTACCAAAAATAAATAAATGCCAAACATATAAGCTACTACTAGATATTTTATTATCTCCACCCTCTTACACACTACTAGTCCCATCTCCATCTATCCCCAACCTATCTTTCACAACTTTATCGTCGCCAGTCCCCCACCTTCCATCTACCGCCGATAGACCGCTGCTCTCTTTGACCATTTCATCGTTGCAACCTACCGACCGCCGCCTAACCATTCCGTCCACTCCTACCGCCCAACCATTTTTAATCGCAGCTCTCTACCTTTGTCTCGCGTATGCTCTTTGCCACCATTGCAACTCACCAGAAATCAATCCGCACGTCCACATGTTGTACTGAAAAAAAGAGCTAGACCCTTAATCAAGATCTTAATTTGTAATCCAAAGAAAGTTAATTAACAAATTCCATTTTTGAATTTTGAGAGCTGTTTCTAATATATCTGGATTTTTAAAAAGTGCCTACTAGGTCGGTTTCTTAAAACTTTAAAAAGTGTTGAGTCCATAAAAGTCTATTTGGTAACATTCTTTCCAGTTTTACAGAGAAACACAAATGTTTGACAATTATTTTATGTTCTTATTTTTTATTTTTTTAGAAATGTTTCAAAATTTGTATAGAAATATTGGAAATAACAATATTAAATTCCAGCTTGGTTTTATTGTTTTGTTTCAAAAATTTTCCAAAACATTAATAAAACATATTGTTTTATAATTCTTTTAACTTATAAAATGCATAAATAAATATTAAAAAGTAATAATAACATAAAAAATTTGGCATGTTTAATTTGAAAACTTAAATTTTATATAAAATGTTCACTTTTAAAATTTAAAATTTAATGTTTCCCTTGTTTTTTTTTCAATAAACATAATAATACAATAAACAGCTACCGAATGCATTATATTTTCTTTTTTATAAAGGAAAAACAATGAAACAAGAAACGAAAACATTATAAAACGAGTACTAAGGATTCGTTTGGTAACATCCTCGTTTCTTGTTTCTCGTTTCTAATTTTCTTAAGAAATCTAAGTATTTTTCAACTAACTTTGTTTCTTTGTTTTTCCTTTTTTGGGAACATTCTCACAATTGTATAGAAATTTGGAAACAACAAAAACTAGTTTATCATTTGTTGTTCCCATTTCCAATTTGTTACAAAAACATAAATAAAAATATTGTTTTATCATACTTGAATTCTTAGAGGTTGGAACCATGCAATACATTTTTCTTCATTAAAAATAAAGAAACAAAAACAAGAAACAAGAACGTTACCAAATGAGCCCTAAATTTTCATTTTTGTGGCTAATAGGTAATTGAACTTTAAAAAAATAGCTAGGGTAAATTGCAAAAACCACCCCTAAACTATAATAGTTGTTGCAAATACACCTACAAACTTTTAATGGCAAAAATTAAACCCTCCAACTTAAATAGTAGTTTAAATTAAACCTTAAGTTAAGTTCTCCTTTAAACAAATTGATGTTTTAAAAAATAAAAAGAAAAATAAAATAAAGCCCTTCACTTATAAATCATGTGTAACAAACAAAAATCTTTCCACAAAAGACAAAGGCAAAATCGATTTTAAACAAGATCACTACTTGGATTCCAGTTTCGATCATAATATATATTCTCATGGAGTGTTTCATGGTAAGTAATACAAAATCGAATTGAGTATCATCTTCTTAAATTTTCTCCTTTTCATAAGTTTGGCTGTAGAATTTTGAACGTGGCCGAGTTTTGATCTTTTCCTTCATAATTTTATTGTTAAGTCACTTGATATTATAAGCAAAAATGGAGATGGAAGGTTGCTGAAATTTTTTTATGTGTTCACTTATGGAGGTTCATATGTAGATTTTTGTTTGTTACGCGATTAGACACAAAATTAAGAATTCATATATATTAGATACAAAATTTAAAGTTCAAATTAGAAAAAAATTGAAAGTTTTGATCTATATTAGACATAAGGTTAGGAATTTATTAGACATTTTTTTTAGATATATAAATACGTTTTAAAATTGTATATATTGGACCCAACCTTAAAACTAGCCCCTTTGGTCATCATTTTATTTTTGGTTTTATATTTTTGAAAATAAAGTTTATAAACACTACTTCAACGTATACACATATGCTTTTTGTTTATTTTGTCATCTATTTTTTACGAATGCTATCAAAATCTAAATACAATTTTGAAAACAAAAATAATTTTTTTCTTAAATTTCGCTTAATAATTAAATGTATCCTCAAGAAACATGAAAAATATAAAAAAATTGTGAGTAAGCAAATATAACTTTGAACACTATTTTAGTCCATGTATTTTTTACTTTAACACATTTTAGTTCTTATATTTTTAAAACGTTTATTTTGGTACTTTCAATTTTTTTTTAAGTATAAGAGCGGGTAAGGGGATTCGAACTCATATCTTACATATGTGTCAATTAGAGCTAAACTCGACTGATACTATCAACTTTTGTTCATTCTAGTAATTGTATTTACAAATCTTAATCAATTTAATCTTTATTTGTAAAATTTTAACACAAATTTTTTATATAATGAAAGTATTTTAATATAAATTTATAGCTACATTTCAAGAAATTTAGTGAATGAAGTAATATGTTAAAATTATGATAGAGATAAATAAAATAAAATTGAAAATGAATGGACAAGGATAAATTTTTAAAGTATAGAAACCAAAATTAACGTTTTGGAAGTATATAGACTAAAATGAATAAGAATTAAAAGTTGATAAACCAAAATTAACCTGCTAAAGTCAAAATTATACCAAACAAAATAATAGTAGGATAGAAAACCAAAAACGAAAGGGTGGATGAATGTTAATAAGAATCAAACATAATTTAACATACATAAAAGAGGAACATGGTTCTGGCTAAAAAAAAAAAGAAAAAAGAAAAAAGAACATGGTTTGAATTGTTTTTCTATTATATTAGTAAGAAACACGCCCAAGATCTGAAATTTCATAGTTCTTATTTTATTGTTTAAAAATATAAAATTTAATTAAATAGTTAAAGATTTTAATATAATTTGACTTTTTTATATTTACCTCAACGAATTTTTTGTATTTTCCATGTTTATCTCATAAAATTGATGTCTCAATAATTCTCATGGTTAGTGTGACTAAAAATATTATTATTTAATTACTTAAATTTTTCCCCTAAAAAAACACATATTCATGAGTTTTTCTTTTCTTTTTTTTCCTTAAACATAACAATGCATACAAGAAAATAAACTTTGTTTTGATTTCTTATTTGAGTCACTGAAAAAAAAAGGGAAATAAAAAACAGCTAGTAGATCATCTCTTTTTAATTATATTATTAATTATAATTAAATATAATTATTAATTATTTTGATATAATTTAAAAATAAAAATTAATTTACGTATTTCTAGTTCGAAATAAAATATCAACATTTTATCCAACTTTAAGCATTCATAAATGGTCAAAACATTTATAACATAATTTAAATAAAAATAAAATTTAAAAGTTTAAAAGCATCCATAAAAATTTTAAGTAATAACATAAATTTTAGATTAATTATAAAATTATATTAAGGAGAAGAAAATCGATGTGCACATAATAAAAACAAAAATTACCTATCACGAATGTTTGAGCTTGCTAAACAATAGTCACTATGGTGTTCAACGACTACATTCAATTTAGAAATATAAAAATATGTAAAATAAAATAGAGAGAAAGAAGAGGAAAAAAAATATTATAACTCAAATGGTGGTAGAAAATGAATGAAAAAGAGTAAAAAATAAAATAGTAACAAAATACAAAAAAAAAATTAATATTAAATAGTGACAGATTCCAAAACTTTTAATATTCAAAATTTAAATATAATTCAACGTTATGATTATGGAACTAAGCCTTTTCATATTATATTTTGTGATTTAAATTAAATATTAAATAAATATCTTATAATATTTAAAATTAAATAATCAATCATGCATGTGGTCTTATTTTTATCTAAATAATCGGCACATTTATAATATAAATGAAATTTTGGGCAAATGAGTTGGTTGAATTAATATTGATAATTACTCAATATCTTGGTTTAATCAAGAAATCTATTATATGATCAACTATGATTAATGTTTCTCAAAGTATGCTCAACTTTTCTCAAGAAATCTATTAATGAGTTCGTTTCACAATTTCATTAATAATAAAATATGATTAACTTTTCTCAAAGTATGCTCCACAATATCTTGAAAATTTTCATCATACGTCACATAAAATAAAAATATCATAATAATAATAATATAGAATAACAAAACAACCAAAGTGAGTATAGGTCAGCCCTAATTGGCATATACCTCCAACCTTGGTTGTGAGTTCGAATCCCCTCCACATGTTGTACTAAAAAAATTAAAAAATAAAATAGCAAAAGAATAAAGTGAAAATATTATTACACAAATAATATTGTGAAAAGATTATACCTCTTCATCAGTCAAGTGGATCTCCATTGTTCTTCTTCAAATAACCATAACTTTGATAATTAACTATTTCTGAAATTGCTCGAAATTTTTTAGCGAGATATAATTTTCTAAAAAAAGATGAAATTTGAATATAGAATTGAAAAAAAGAACGATTCATGATATTGGCAAAATGTGAGAAAATGTGAGAAAATGACATTGGCAAGGTTGGAATTATCTATATATATAGTAAAATGACATTGGCAAACATAGAATTATCTATATATATAGTAAAATGTGAGAAAATGAATAGTCCGTACATTTAAAAATTTGAGAAAGATGAAAAGTCACATAGATAATTTTCTTTTAATTTAGCCTTAATAAACCATTAATACTTAGTAAAGTGGGTGTGTGAATTAGGGGTAGTGTTAAGGGTATTAAGTGGGTGTTAACTAATAAGGATGTTGAAATGTTTTTTTTTTATCTCTTTTTTGAGTGTTACGTGTGTGTAAAATTAGTGGATGAATCTTCATTAGTGGATGAATCTTCATTCATTGTTTTTAATTAATAAAAAGATAGTTTAGACATTATACAAAAAATCAAGGTTAAATTTGTCCAAAAAACGTTTCTTCCACGCCATACTTTTTAATATATCATAGATGTAGATATAGATTAGTTATATGTGTAGGTAATCAACTATTCTTTAAAATAGAAATTATTAACATTGCATTAAAAAAATAAAAATTGAATGTTACGTCAAACAATCTAACTAAAATATAAGAAAACATAAGATATTAACTAAAGGAGAAAAACATAGCGAAAGAGAAAGAAAAAAACTTAGTTTTGATGAAAAAGAAGTTGGGAAAAAGAGTAAAGAAAAACTTTTTATATACTCATGAAAATAAAAAGTTACATGACATTTGAAATTCTTTATTAATTATAATTAAAAATAAATTATAATTTTTTAATTAATTCATGAAAATAAAGAAAACAAAACTATACATATTCTAACTATTTATATTATAACTTTGAAAATAAATTTGAAAAAAGTGAAACTTATAAGAATGAAGATAAAATATTTTGAAATGAATATTTTTTTTTTTTTTTGAAAAGGGTAAGCACCATGGGAGAGAAAGAGATGGAAAAAATGAAACAAAATTTTATAACGAAGGATAAAATTATCTCCAAAGTAAAATTAAAAATACAAAATAGGAAGGAAAAATTTATCCGTGAGCGTGATATATATGTATATATAGGATAGATGAAAAACAAAAAATAATTTTTTAACATTGGATTTTGGTTCACTTTCGTTGAAGAGAAAAATCCAATTGGAAAAATACTCTGGGGTTTTGGTTCTCTGTTTTCAAAACGGGAGGTAGGATTTATTAACACAAACCCACGTTTCCTTCACAGTTTTATAAATTCGTGTTTGCTCCAATAAATACTATTACATTCTCAGGTTTGCTACAATAAATACTATTTCACTCACCAGATTGCTACAATGTTTTATCATACTTTCCAACTTGTTAAGTGTATATTTTGTCTTTATTCTCTCTTCTAAAATGCATTAATTTTTTTAATTAAATATATTAAATAAATGAAAAATTAATTAATTATAATTTTAATTATAAATAAGCAAATCAATTTAATTAAAATTACATGTAATAAATAATTAAATCATATATCGATAATTTTTTCTCCAAATGATCCAAAGATTTTTATCTTAGTATCTATTTCTAGTTGTTTTTTTTTATTTCATTTTATATAGTTGTTCATTTTGTTTCTACAATTTTTATTTACTTTTTGTTATCACTATAATCACATTTGTAAAACACGTTATAATTTTGTATAATGAATTATTTTAATTTTATATATTTTTTTAACTTATGAAGTTAATAGTTTTTAAACAAGTATTATTTAAAAGGTTTTAAAATAGTAAATAGTGAAAAATTAAATAAATTGTTGCTAACATTCTTATGTTGAATGAATTTGTATACTCTTATTTAGACTTTGATTTAGTTGAAAAGTATTTTCGTAGATAATTGAATATTTATTTTAAAAATTAATCATTGAAAAAAGATAGATGGACAAATGTATTAAAAATATTTTATATATCCTTAAAATAATATTTCTCAATTTCATTAAGAAAATTAACTTTTGTAAAATAACTAGTAAGAAACACATGCGATGCACGTGGAACTCGAAGGTTTTATTTTTAAGTAAAAAAAATTAATTAAAAAAAGTGATAAATGGTAAGGTAACCTAATTTTATAAAATTGAAGATGTTGGTTTCAACATTTTATTATTATTATATGAATATTTTAGATATTCGTATTATATTATATTAATTTTAATTAATACAAAATATTGATTTAAACATATTTTCTATTCATTTATTTATGGTATCTTCTACGATTCCTAATTATTTATTTATGTGAATATTTTAGATAATTCTTTTTTTTTCATATGAATATATTTTTATTGGAATTTAAATCAACACATACGATGTTGCATGAATGCTGAACTACTTATTGTATTTTATCATGATTTTTTATAAAAATATTTTATCGGGATTAATTAGAATTCTTCATTTATCGTCAAAAAATATCACAATATATTATTTACTTACAATTTTTTTTGTAATTATAATTTAAAAATAAAGGATAATTAATTATTCAACAAAATTGAAACTGAATTTAAACATGTTAATGAAATTAATAATTGTTTTACATAATACAATACATTATTTATTGGACTTTATTTCTAAATTAGAAGTGGGAAAGTTACTTAATAATTACCTACTATAGTTCTCACCTATTTTTACCTATACCGACCCAATATTGTCATATGTAGCTCAACCATAAACTTCAGCTAATAACAAAGCCCGACTACAAGGATTTTGTATTTCTAAACATAAATGCACAAATTATAGAAACCTATTTTTCTTTCCTCTCCCTTCACGCGTGTATCGCCTTTCACTATATGTCGTCTTCTTCTATCCAGTACCGCTACTGTCTCAATAGCTTTCTCCTTCTGGCTCGCCACTACCGTTCTCTCTCTCTCGATCGCACCCCTAGAATACAAGTTTAAAGCAACAACATTTTGCGACCTTGACTACAACTGTTATGCCCTCTGTCTTCCCTGTAACGACTTCTACTATGCCCTTTGGTTAAGTATGGTGAGAACGAAAATCTCACTTTCTCTCAAGTTTTTTAGTGCTCTCCCTTTTGCATTTTGTATTTATCTCACCCACTATGTATATATATATCTCTTGAAAAGATGAAGAAGATGAAAGAGTTTTTAGAAGTTAAATGGAATAAAGATAATGAAGCATTAATGATCTTCTAATTATAGTATTGATTTATACTATATGGCAAAATTGAAATAGGAAGATGAAACACTAAAAGGTATTATGGCATAAATGAAGGAAGAGGAGAATTTAGAGGGGTGGGATCGCGAGGGAGAGAAGAGAGAAATGGAGAGAGAAAAAATTTGTATTTAAATTACGCAATTACCATCAAAAGAATAATGAAAAGAGTTAAAATGAGAGGGTAAAAATAGAACACAAAGTTATACACTATAGATATAGATTAAAACGTAACTTAAATTTATTTTAACTAAATAATCAGTTTATAAATTATATTTTTTAAAAAGAAAATTAAAACTCAACCAAATACAAAATAAAATAAAATCAATATAAAACACAAACTTAACAAACTAGTAGTAAGCACCAACTAAATCAGACTCAACAAACTAAACATGGCAAAACAGCGAAGCAAACGAAACATCCCGTCAAGTTACCAAACAGTGCGATTCATAGACGCAATTCAAGGATACAGAGCAGCCGTCGCCACTTCCCAGAGATTATCGGGGCAATTGCAGCGACCTCAGTTGGGTAATTAAGTCTCCTAATTTCCCCGCCAATGCATCTCAGATTCCGATCCCTAGTTCTGTTCCAGCATTGGAATCGGAATCCATGGATATCCATTCATCCTTTTGCTACCGTGTAACGATTTGTTGTGTAATTTCTTTGTTTTTGAAGACCTCGATTACGTAGTAGAGCCAAATGGCGTCCATGGAACTCGATAGGGAACTCTAATGTTCCTGACCTTGATAATCCTAGATTTTCCATTAACGGTATGCCCTTGTCAATTGGCTGTTGTTTCCTTCGTTAATCTTGAAAAATGAGGTTTTCCGACTGTAAATTCATCATGTTGGACTGGTTACTTGATGTTGATGCTGCCTTATCTGTTGTTTTTATTTATTTTCGAAGTATTGCAGCTCTTGACATCTGCCCAGATGCAGCACGGGTTCCGTCATGGAGACTACACTCGCTATCGGTTTGTGCTAATGCGTTTTGTGTCATCTGTTATAGTTGATTACATTGTTCTGCTGATCTAATTTCTTGTTTCCAATTTTGCTAGCGTTCATACTGTTCTGCGTTTTACTTGATTGGGTGGTCTGTTTGACTGTTGGTGGATTTGATTTTTTTGATGCGCAGGAGATACTGAGTTGGAACTTGACTCAGTTTGTTGCATAAACAATGTTAAACCTTGACAAATCGAACAGTTGATTGCCCAACCCCTGGAGTCACTTCTCGTTTCTCTGGCAGCACAGTTTCTGAACCATTTTCCATGCTATGAGCTGCACTCAAATGGCAGCTAATCGACTTCCTCACCTAAATTTCACTTTCAGAGCTAGAACCCTCGCATTAACATTTACAGATGTAGAACCTTTACTTCGAGTTCGTGCTTATTTCAATTCTCTCAGACTTCACTCTATCTTTTCGCTATCAAAACTTCATACTGATCCGGGACCTTCTGATCATCAACCTGTCTCTTCCTCGAATTCGTTCCTAGTTGAAAAGATTCTATTTGGATTGAAGCAGAATAACGTAAGTTCTTTGTCCACTTCCTTGTTCCACCTCAACGCTTCGCAGTTAGTTGAGGTTCTTTTTTCGTGTCGTGAAAATGTACAGTTGGGCATACGATTTATCGGTTTAGTTTCTTCTAACTGCCCGAATTTCAAGCACTCGTCACTTTCTTTGAGTGTTATGATTCATTTTTTAGTGCGCGGTGGGAGGCTTTCCGAAGCCCAAGCTTTGATTCTTAGGATGGTGAGGAAGAGCGGCGTCTCACGGGTTGAGGTCGTTGAATCTTTAGTTTCGACGTGTAATAGCTTCGGGTCGATTCCTTTGGTTTTCGATTTGTTGGTAAGGACTTATGTGCAAGCTAGAAAGTTAAGAGAAGGATCCGAAGCATTTCGAATATTGAGGAGCAAAGGTGTTTCTGTTTCCATAAATGCTTGTAATAGTCTCCTTGGTGGTCTTGTGAAGATTGGGTGGGTCGATTTAGCTTGGGAAATATATGGGGAAGTTGTGAGAGGGGGTATTAAGTTGAATGCTTATACATTGAATATAATGGTCAATGCTTTATGTAAAGATCGAAAAATTGAGAATGTGAATTTGTTCTTATCAGATATGGAAAAGAAAGGAGTTTTCCCGGACATTGTGACGTATAATACTCTAATTAGTGCTTACTGTCGTGAAGGACTTGTTGAAGAAGCATTTGAGCTGTTGAATTTAGTCTCTAGTAAGGGTATGGAACCAGGCATTCTAACTTATAATGCTATCATAAATGGCCTGTGCAAGACGGGTAAGTACAGCAGCGCAAAGCACGTTTTGAATGAGATGTTGCAACTTGGGTTAAGGCCTGATACTACTACATACAACACTTTGCTTGTTGAGAGTTGTCGAAGAGATGATATTTTAGAAGCTCGAGAGATCTTTGACGAAATGTCACGTCATGGCGTGCGTCATGATCTAATTAGCTTTAGTTCTATGATTGGTGTGCTTTCAAGGAATGGGCATCTTGATCGGGCTTGTCTGTGTTTTAGAGATATGAAAAGTGTTGGCCTAGTGCCTGATAATGTAATTTATACTATACTTATAGATGGGTTTTGTCGAAATGGTGCTATTTCAGATGCTCTGAAAATGCGGGACGAGATGCTTGCTCAGGGCTGTGTTATGGATGTGGTTGCGTACAATACTATTTTGAATGGGTTATGCAAGAAAAAGATGTATGTTGACGCAGAGATGCTGTTTAATGAAATGGTCGAGAGGGGTGTGTTTCCAGACTTTTATACTTTCACCACACTCATAAATGGATATTGCAAGGATGGCAATATGGATAAAGCGCTGAATTTGTTTGGAACGATGATTCATACGAACCTCAAGCCAGACATTGTGACGTACAACACATTGATTGATGGCTTTTGCAAAGTAGGTGAAGTGGAGAGAGCTAAGGAGCTGTGGGATGATATGACCAGGAAAGATATTCTTCCTAACCACATTTCCTATGGAATTGTAATTAATGGTTTCTGTAATTCTGGTCATTTATCTGAGGCATTGCGTTTGTGCGAACAGATGGTTGAACAGGGTATTAAACTCAATCTCATCACTTGCAATACTTTAATTAAGGGCCACTGCCGGTCTGGTGATATGTCAAAGGCGTATGCATGCTTGAGCAAAATGATATCAAATGGAATAACTCCTGATAGCATCTCATATAATACCCTTATTGATGGATATGTAAAAGAAGGGAATGTAGAAAAAGCTCTTGTTTTGGTGAATGAGATGGAAAAACAAGGGATCCAACTAGATGTTATTACATATAATGAAATTTTGAATGGATTCTGCGCACAAGGAAGAATGAAAGAAGCTGAGCAGGTGTTAAGGAAAATGATCGAGAATGGTATAAATCCTGACAGAGCCACTTTTTCTTCTCTGATAAATGGTCATGTCAGCCAAGACAATATGAAGGATGCATTTCGTTTCCATGATGAAATGCTGCAAAGAGGATTGGTGCCTGATGATAGATTTTAGTGCTTGCAACCACATGCATTTCAGCAATATTATATCACAAATGTTCCTTTTGTTTACCACTTTATTCATCCATCAATTGGTAGGTCAGTTCAGTTCTGTTTACTATGTTTTCTAGTAGCTTAATATGAGGGTGCCATTTTCTCGCTGATACTAAATATGTTTGTAAATTGCTCTGATCAACTTTTAAACACCAAATTAATGATTCATGCAGGATACTTCACATCAGATCTGAGCCTAGACGCTAATACTTCTACTTGGATGGCTTTCACCCCTTGATTATGACTACAGTGAACCAAAATTCTAATCATCATAGGTAATGAATCCTCCTTACTTTTAACTAGGCTTTTTTTGTAAAAATTTTTTTTAGAAATGTTTCTATAGATGATATGAAATTAAAGAAACAAAATCATGAAAGCCAAACCACGGGCCAATGTAGATAATAAAAAACTCTTTCGAGTAGCACGAAGAGTATCAACACTATAATTATTGAAGGAGAGACAAGTTTCTATGAAATAAAAATAATCTACGGATTTTCCCTTCTGGTTAAAAATCTTATTGTTCCTCCCAACTTAAAGGGACTTCTTTTCTTTATTGTCATGACTTTCTGATCTAAGATAATTTCATGCTCTTTCTTATTAAGTTGATCTCAGAAATCAAAACTCTCTACAACTTTTTTGAATTCTTCCTCCCTTTGGATTTATTTTCTTTTGCCAACCGGTATTGGTTGGTGTTAGAGTTTGACACACCTTATTTCTACCAATAGTTAATTAGCCCACTCCTGGTTGTTTCAATGCTCTATTAACATTTAACACCCGTAACCACTCTGTAGGGGGGTGTAAGTGAGTTGGTTCAGCTCAATTTTCGGCCAAAACTCACATCCAAAATTGACCTCTTAGTATAAGAAAAAAAAAGGTGAATGTACTGCCCAGATCAAAACCGAATATATTTATTATGATAAAATCTATCCAACAAATAATGCTCAAGCTCATTGAACTGCCACAATTTAACTAGTTTCATCGGGTTTTTTCCTCTCTTTTGTCTCATTTTGCACCCTAGTTTTTGGATGATACATTATTGTTCAGTGAGGATAACTTTTTTTTTGTTTGTTTTTTTTGGTAACTGAAACGATTTCATTGATAAAATGAAAAAGAGAGGCGAGAGAAGAGTACAAAATGAAGGAAGACCCACAGGCGGGTTACAAAAAGGCTCTCCAATTAGCTAACATGGAGGCAAAGCTATAGGAGTGAAAGAGAGGGGAGCATTTACACCAAGTAATGACCAAAAAAACAATGGATTCAAAAGTGGCATGTAAAGTGCACTCCATAGCTTGGAAAATTCGATGGTTCCTTTCAGTCCAAATAGTCCACAGAA
>NW_019104586.1:75709-95764 GCF_001995035.1 Momordica charantia
TTGGAGCCTTTCTTTATGATCTCACAAAAGGTAGGCGAGTTAGATGATTTGGGGAGAGCAACCGATAGATAGGGTTTCTGTGGTGGTTGTTGAGGTGCAATAATGGGGTGAGAAGATTTAGCTGGGAAGTCTTTAATGAGATTATAAAAGGATAGCCATCCCTTTCTTTCTTCACCAACTGGAATAAATAGCTTGTTGATACTTCCATTGTTATCCAGCTTAGCTATTTCTGCCAAAGTGCCCTTTCTGTTGGTAGTTTTCTCGACCCAAAGGGTTTGTTCATCAACCCTGCTCTCTCTAAAGAATTTTTGGTTGATAGGAACATGTAAAAGTGAAGTGAAACAGTTGCAAAGCCAGGGGAGGGAGGACCGGTGTACAGAGATGGAGAAAGTTTTGTCTCTGGAGGATTCGGTGAGTTTTGCACGGGAGCCCCTGAAGCGTTGGTCAACAGATAAAGAAAATCTCTTCTTTTCAATGGTGGCAGATCTCATGGTTGAGGGAGGATGTCCGGTCATGTCGGAACCGGAGAAAGGTGTCTAAGGGTGACATTGGTTAAGGGTTTCGGAGGGGTGACGGGAGAGAGGGAAGGTGTTGGGAGAGAACATGACTTTTTTCTTAACATCCATTGTAACAGGAAATGGAGACCAGTTGAAGCAGATTGTTCAGTGAGGATAACTGGGAGATATCTGATAAACCTTAGCAGGATGCTTTAAATACTTGAATTAATCTTTGGTTTGAAATTGTACGTGGTATAATTGATTATAGCCGGTATCAAGTTTAGGAGGGAGGAGATGGAGGAGCAGTTTGCTAGATTGTCTTGTGTAATGAACCCTTAGTCTATTAACCATTTGGGAGTTTCATTGAGAAGTAATCCTTGTTCTTTATATTCTGGAACTCAATGTGGGGAAGAATTTTCTTTCGTCTAAATGGTTGCCCATTCCACGTTCTCTAGTATTCTCATATATATTTTTTGTCCCTTTTTGTATACCAGGGATGGTGGCACATTTATGGGAAAGGAACCTAGAGTGAGATGGCAGCCACTAGGGTTAGGTAGAACATGTAACCTTCTTCTTGATTATGCTGATCTCGTTTAGGAGATAGTAGAATACTCGTACTCCTTATTCATGGGTCATATTTTATATTAAATTATCATTGAACTCAAGAGCTTAAGCCGATTCTGATAGGTTATGAGAAACTTAATCTTTAATTCATATTTTTTTTAAACAAGATACAAACTTTTCATTATAGAAATGAAAAGGAACAAAATTGTTCAAAGATACAAACTCCCATAGGAGTGAAGAAGAGAATAATAAAGACAAAAACAAAAATATAAGAGTCCCAAAGACAACAAAAAACAAACTTAGAAGGGAGATATAAAGCTCTCCCAATTACAACATATCATACTAGGAGAATAATTAGAGAAAGAGGCATCTAGAGAAGAACACCAATGTGAAGCTTTCATCTTTGCAATGCGGAAGCATTCTTCCGGAGACTTCCTTTTCTCTTCAAATATTCGTTGATTCCGCTCAAGCCAAATTTAAAAAAAATAAGGCTTTGACACGTTTACCCATAGAAGCTGAGCTTTAAGGTTTAAACCCGACACACTTAGGAGCTGAATGACGTTATTTGGGATAGCTTGATCAAACACCTCCTGTAACGAGAATGGCTGGAAAAGAAACTCCCAACAAAGCTTGGAGAAAGTGAAATGGAAAAATAGATGAGGCTGCTGCTCATCACTATTCTTACAGAATATGCACATGGAAGGAGACAAGAACATGCTAGGATTCTTCCTTTGGAGAATGTTGGCTGTATTCACCTTTCCTGGAATCAAAATCCAAGTAAGAATGCTGACCTTTTTAGGGCTTTTAGATTTCCAGATGGTTTTGAATACATCCTGATCCTGTGAAAAGCTTGAAGCAGATTGAAATGCTGTGCATAAAGAATTAACCATGAATAAGCCGGAAGGACCAATCACCCACCTTCGTTGATCCTCATTAGAGTTCAGGGAGATGTGACTGAGAGAGGGCAACAACTCCGAAAAGGCTTCAATTTCCTCATCATTCAGCAAACGCCTTGTTTCAATTCTCCAAGAATTAGTGGTTGAATCCCAACAATTAAAGACTGAACCTGTTGTTCTTCACCCTTTCCTTCACTTGTAGGCTTAATATTAACTTAATACTCAACAAGTAACCATTAATATGGTTAATATCAATGAGAGAGAACATGACATTGATACGTGATTTGAACATAGGACCTCTTACGCTGATACAATGCTGATACAATGCATGTTAACTTATCATTAAACCCAAAAGTTTAAGTTAATAGGTTTTTTATTCATATACTTCCCACTTTCTCAACCTACATTTTTAGCCTTATTAATTACAGGTTCCTTCTACTTTCTCCATATACTTTCTCGCGCCTTGTATATTTTTCATGTTTCTCAATGAAACACTACAATAAATCTGGCAGTTAATGACCGTCAAAAATAAAAACACGGAGGAAACAATGAGGGACAGTGAAAAAAACCCTCCAAAATTTGAAGATAAAAAATTTGCTTTCAAGGATGGTCCAAAACCGACATTGGAAGTCTTTTATTATTTCACCATTTTAATTTTTAACCCAACTTTTTCACACTCGTCTCTCTTACTATTCAGCCTCCCTCACCAAAGACCAACCCACAATTTGCAGCCTCTCCTTCATCAAACGAATGACAGGGACTGCGGCACGAACGATGATTACTCTTGACCCTATGACGTGAAGCAGCAGCAGGGCGACCTCCGGCAGTGCGAACGACAGTGACCCACGATGCTGAGCAGTAGTGGATTTGAACTATAGAGTGACTCATATGGCGGTGGATCTGAACGGCAAGTCTGAATGTTGGTGACCCAACCTCCAGCGCCACCCGTAGGCAACAAATGGTTTTAGATCTGTAACACCCACCCTCTATTGTGTCAGATCTGCGAGCTTGAGCCCTTATGATCTGCATTTCGAACTATTTCGGCTCTTGAGTGTGGTGATGGGTTATTTTGGAGTGCTGCTCCTTCAGGTAGTTTTAGTATTTTCTTCAATTTCAATCCCCCGTTTTAGTTTTGTGACTAATTACTTTTCATATGCTTTACTATGAAATATGTTTTGTTACTCTTTTTTTCGCCATTTAGACTTGGGAAAAAGTATCAATTGCACACCTCCATTCTGTACTGCGAAAACCTGGCTTCGATTGTCAATGGATAAAATTTAGCAAACTAAAAAGTATTTGTGAGCCCATAAAAATAAATGCAGAGCATTAGACTATTTGCTTAGAATGGTTTAGTTTGCATGGTCTATTTTATGGTTTCGGAAGAGAAAATTTGGTTTTAAACTTTGGAAGGACTAGTGATCAATCTCTTTAATTTATTAGTTTATATTTATTATGAAGGACACTGATAACATCTCTTTAGGTTAAGTCTCTCTGCATTTATAGTATTGGGTAATGAGAATGTGTTTTCATGTACTGATCTGAACTTTGAGTAGTAAAGAGGCTTTCAATCTAGCAAATATCCATTCAAGATATTGAAAATAGATTTTTTTTTTTTTCAATTTTGAGAATCAATTTTATAATGTCTCATACTTTTTATAAGGATTTTGTTCTTCGAAACTATATTTGATCATTTAGTACTGATTTTCTGGTTTATATAATCTACTTCTTGTAATGAAGTTCAGCCAATTTCAGACTAATGTTGGGGAATTTGGATGCAATCAAATCACTTTTTTTGTTAATGACATTTCATTATCAAACTCAATAATTCATCCTCTATAGTGAAGTATCAACTGGAATCTATATTAGTAATAATGGAGGAATTGGAATAGAAACCATGAAATAGTATAAGCCAAATGCAATAGTTGGGTTCGAAGAGTGGTGACTCCTACAAAGATCAATCCCTAGAAAAATTTCATTTCTAGATGAACATTGGGTCATCGGGAGACCTTTCAGGCTTGAAATGGCTAAAATTTGCTTTTGTTATATATTTTGAACCAGAAACCTATATTGATTAAAAAAATGACTACTCGTCTACTCCTATGAAGATCTTTCATAACCAAATTTCGTTACCTCAGGGCGAGTTGTCATTGGTCTATTTGGAGAAACAGTCCCTAAAATCGCAGGTAAGGAGCTAAATTCTAGTGTTTTCTTGTTGATGGTCGTTTTACATTCCAATAGTAAGGCTGCCGACTATTTTACATCTTCATGTTTGTTTTGCAAAGAATTTTTGCTCTTTGCACGGGTAGCCCAGTAAATTTTGCTCTTCAATAGTTGGATTATTCATTAGATTGGTCGAGGCAGCAAAAATTTATTTAATTCTCTGTTAAAATATCTCTAAGATTTGAGATTTTAACTGATTTTCTTAAAATCTTGTTATAGGGGAGAAAGGAATTGGGAGGAGCAAGAAGCCTCTACATTAGAAAGGAAGCAAGCTTGTGCAAACTAAGCTTGTGACTTTATTCGAGGTCAGTACATAAGATTCTTGTTTTGAAAATTTAACTAGTGTTCCTTGTGAGATTATTGTTAGAAGAAATGTGTGTGAAAGTTTAATGTGTGAGGAAGTGTTTTCTTACCCTGCCACTATCCTATGTAATTGTCGATGGTAGAAAAAAAGAAAAAGAAAAAGAAAAAGAAAAAGAAAAAGAAAAGGAGGGTTGTATTTAAAAATTCCAATGGAGTTCCACATTGTGAACAAGATTTGGCTTGTTGGCATGTGGGTTTATAAATACTGCAGGACCCGTATTTTTCAATTTATTATATTATAGAAGTAAAAGTTCTATTGATCATGTTCGAATGTGGCATTTCCACATAGATTAGATGAGTAGGAGAGGATTGACATCATGATTAGATATTAAAATTATGTGTTTTACTTCCATTTGTTTAATTAATCTCTGTTAGTGCTGGTATATATTGAGATTTTTGCTCGTGACATGACTATTTGCATTGAAAGTTATTTATGTTGGGTGATTGAAAAGCTTGCTAAGTTGATTTCTCTGGTAGTTTGAATTCAATTTGATTCCATATTACTATTTACTTTCCAGAATTGAGATCTCATAGTAAATCAACTCTTCTTGTTAGGTGATAGTGGTGTTTTTTTGTAGTGAATCAGTGATAATGTCAATTGTTTTTGAAAACAATTTTAGTATTACGCCTGCTTATTCAAATGAAATATAAATATGATAATGCTTACTTATATCTGACAGCCTACCTGCAATATGAGTAAAACTAATTTCACTGACCATCTTATTATAGATTACAGGTACAAACTTCTCCAATAACCACCTTATTTGTAGTTATTTTTAGTTGGATTTTATTGTAGTTTGATAATTAAGTATGAAATAGTGTTCTGTTTCTCCTCAAATTTTTAGTGTTTTCATTCAGAGGGCATTGGATAATGCTCTCTTTATGTTTCTCCTTGTTTATCAAGTCACCAATTCCCCCTCTCCCCAAAGCACCCTCATCCTCCTTAAATTATAATTATTTTGTGTTTGGGCATGTTTTCCTATGAGTAACTGATATTGTTCCGTATCATTTTCTATTTCTTTGGCAAGTTGTGCTACAGGTTTAATGGTTTTTCCTCTTCTTATATTCTGCCTTTTCTTCTTTATCAAGCCCTTGTTGTTCAAATTCATGAAAATGTTTGTTGACTGGAGGCTTTGAACAAATTGGTCACTATGATTTGTTTCAATATTGGGTGTTTTACGAGATCTGCTAGATATAAGGTTCCCAATATGAGTAATTTTGAATTATTATTCCTTGAGTGGGATTTAGGCTAATCTATGAACCTCTATTTCCATTGGTTAGTCTTTTGTTCAAGTTGAAATGTTTTAGAGTCTTTGTATTTATTTCTTTTAACAATATTTCCTTATCTTTGTAAGTCGGACTCGGTTTCTTATTTAAAAAAAAAAACTCTCGGTATACCTTTGGCTATGTAATAAATCCCACCTTCCGAATTTGGTGTGTTCTCTCTTCTAATTTTACTTTACCATTGTAGTTGCCAACTTGTGAGCTATTTATCAGCAGCAATTACCTAGTAATCGGCACTGGAATTGTAGCAAACAAAAATTGTCATTTGTGTCAATAGGGAGAGAGATAACTCTTCATAAGAGAGTTATCTTAGGAGAAAAATGCCAAGGGTAGACAAGAAAATAAATATTTTAGCTCCAATCTCAAGAGTCTAGGCATTAATTGTGACCATTCAAATGAAAGTTGCAAATGTGTGTTTATTGTTGAATATTAAGAAAAGGTTATAAGTTTGAATGTTTTGTGGCAGCAACGATGATGTGGAGCCAACATGGGAGCTAAAATTGCAGAAAATGACAAAAACAGTTTACCCGAGATTTTAACTGCAGTAAAACGAAGAATCACCTGAAATTTGGGTTGGACCTCGTTTATCAATTTGGTTGCCCTAAAATTGAGGAGGGGTATAAAAGCTTCAAATGAGGGTTGCCTCTATAATTCTTCATCAATCCCTAAAGAGAACAAAACAAGAAAGAAGGGAAGATTCTTACATTTTGTTGAGGACTCGAAGAAGACAGAAATTGAGCTAATAAAATTGTCATTTTTGTATTATTTAATTAATGAGTTTTGTATTTTCTTCTTCCCTCTTCTTTGTCATAGAGTTAAAGTAATAGCTAAATACATTAAGAGGGTTGTGGACCTGTACTCGTGAATGCTGATTTTTTGGTTTATAAAGTTGTTTCTACTTGGTTAATGCTTGTTTTGCATTTTTAAGTTTAATGTACTTGATCACCATGTTGAATAAACTATTTATTAGCTTTCGGGAGATTGTAATAGAGATTGAATAGTTTTAACTTGTGTTAGATCTACATTCGAGTTTAGAGTGTAGGTACTTAGAAATAGGTCTAATCTAACATGGCTAAAAATTGAGTTGAAGAGTCGTTGGTCTTAACTGTGGTTAAAATAGCGTTGAAATTTGAAAAATTTGGGAAGATTTTGTGTTTGTTTGACCAGTAGCTATAGCAATTTTGTTGTCTTTGTTCTTGTATCTTATGTTGAAGGATTAATTGCCTTTAATTCTGTTTTATTCATATTTAAATGTATTTTTATCTTATTCGTAAAGTATTGATAATTCAAAATATCCTTGTTTGTTTTTCTTATTTCTTAAATAAAAGTAGAAGCGTTTTAGTTACTCAATCCTAGAGAATTCATTCTTTTTTATCACTTGCTATGTGATTTGTGTATACTTGCACAATTATATATTCCATGTAACAAGTTTTTGACACTGTTGTAGGGGACCTTAAGAGCATCTCTTGCTATTTTTTAAAAGGGGGAGTTCATATGATTCAAGGGAAAATGAAAATGGCACTAGTACCAATACTTCAACCTTCTTACTTACTTATTTGTGGGAGCAATGTGATCTCTACATAATGGGAATGTTAAGGTGATGCTATGCAATTATAAAAAATATTGGAGAAAAAGGGTATTCAAATTTCTTGTAGGCTCATGGATAGGGATTGTTTTGAGAGAAGCATTCATTTCACGTCTTCTAGTTAGATGGCAAGTAGGGATGACAATAAGATGGGGTTAGAGATGCATTCTCTCGTTTTTATCCCCGTCTCTGTCTCATTCACTATTTTTGGGAGTTAAGAAAGAGGATTGAGTTCCTTGAGAGAAAATTTCTCGATTAATATGTAATTATTAATTATATTTTGGATTGAATGGAAAAAGATTGGAGAACATCTCTCATTTAACTTGAGTAACGCTTGACTGCTCGCCCTTAGTTTTCGACCATCTCTTCAATCTAGAATAGAAGACTATTAGGGACAAATGTGATGTGAAATATATGAAAAATGAAGTAATTGGAAGAGCAGCCGAGGACTTGTACGAAACAGAAGAAAACCAATTTTAGGGGCAACCAAATCTTTCAAAGAACTGCCAAAAACCAAATTGCCATGCAACTCTTTCCTTTCTCATAGAAAGTCAAACATATCCAAACTTCCTCCAATTTATTTTTAATAACTTTGAGGACTATCACATTAGAAACCAAAAAGTCTTATTCTACATTGCTGTTTAGGGCACTCTAGTTTTATGAGTTCGAAGAAAAAATTATCCAAAGTGATTTTATTGTGCAAAACATCCTATCTCATTTCATAGTCTCATTTTTTGTTTACCAAAAACTTCTAGTACTCCGGTAATACTCACTCCACCCGTTAATTTTCCCTTGTTTTGACTTTTTTAATGAGACAATAGTCTGATCCTACTATTTGGTTTCTAAAGTAGTTTGTAGGATATTTAATTCTAGGTAGGCTGCCACTATGAATTGAAACTCGTTTCTATAAACTCTTTACTATTTATATTAGCCTTGATTGACCCCTAAATCAAACTAGGTTTTGAAACAACAAAATCAAGTTTCTCGTTCCCTATTCCTGTTTAGTGTTTTCAATATTTTTTTAAAACATAAATAAAAACATTATTTTATCATTTAGAAATGCATAATAAATGTTTTAAAAATAAATAAAATGTAAACGAGTTTGAATATTTAACTGAAAAATTAATTTTCATATAAAATTTTTACATTTTTTTAAAATCTAAAATGATAAAGAATAAGAACCAGAAATGATTACCAAATGTAATTATATATATTTTTTTTAAATGGAAAAATGGGAAATAAGAAATAGGAAATGAAAAAACAAGAAATAAGAAATAATAACCTTATTAAATGACCCTATATTAACCTAGGATTCTTTTTCTTTTTCTTAGAGCAAAGAGTGGTGTTTGAGGGCAGGAGCTTGATGACTTTTGTATCATCAATAACCATACAATAATCACTCGAATCTTCTTAATCGAATAGAAAATTGAGGTTAATGAAAATATTTAAAACCTTTTAACAATATTATTGAAACCCAAAACAAGAGTAAAGTCTAAATCTATAAATTTGACTATGTAAGAGACCATATATTTCAATGAACTTGGGATTTTTTTTTGGGGACCATTTATCAAAGTTCTTGCTCTAATATTTGTTGGGAATTAAAGTAATTTACACTTGGATTAAAAATTTATTTCCATAATACTTGGTTTATTTTTGTTTCAAAATACGAGAATGAATAATATATATATATATATATATATATATATATATATATTTATTAGGCCAACGTTTACTTATCCGCAATCGTTAACAGAAATCAATCGATAATGAAATCAATCGGAATCGTAACGTTATTCCATTGGTGTTGTTTACCAAAAATTTTTTGGAATCGTAATCAGAATTCGTTTGATGTTGTTTATTAAAACTGTCTGGAATCGAAATCGGAATTAGATATATAATAATTACTAATATACCTCTTTCTCCTTTTTAGCTAAATACAAATATATTATTTTTCTAATCTTTTCTAAATTACAATAATAATAAATTTTATAATTTATTACTATATTATTGATACGTAAATATTTTTTATTATAACAATTTATCTAATATTAATACATAATGAATAATTAAAATAAAATTACATCAAATAAAATATTTTTTTATTAGAACAACCAAATTTTAAACTAACATATTATTAAGTTTTATTATTCTAATATTTAAAAGTAATGATATCTATTTAAAAAATTTAGTGATATTAATTAATATTAATTTAACATATTATATAATAAAATCACATCATTTAATAAAAATTGAAGTATAAATGTAGAAGAAATTATAAAAGTATAGAAAAAACTAATTAAAAATTAAATGGATCTATAAGAGAGAAAAGGTAAAAGTGATACATTAATTATAATATATATGTGGGGTCCACGAAATAAAGAATAAGAATGAGATTGATGAAGTTGTGAGAGTGTAACGAGATTACACATTTTTTTTATGTAATGAGATTACAAAGTTTGAGGTGAGTCCCACCATTTGATTACATTCCTACAATTTGGTAAACACCCATCAAAGGGAATCAAAGTTTTCATTATGATTCATCGATTGCGGGTAAGTAAACGGGACCTTAGTTCAACGGATGAGGATCCAACCATGAACCTTAGACATGATAATAGATATCTTATCCACTCTAGCTAAACTCGAATCGAAAAAAATAAGCCATTTATGAGTCTTATTCAACAAAATAATTAAGGTTTAAGTCACATTTTGATCTATAAACTGTTTTGAGATTATTTTATTTTAGTCATTGAACTTACAAAATATCTATTTTTGTCCCTAATCTTTTAAGTTTGTTCCATTTAGTCCCCAATTTTTTTCTTAAAACTTATTTTTTAAATAAATATTTTGGTCTTTGTCATTAGTTTGTTGTTAATTTTTTTGACAGGTAGATGACGAGTGCGGCTAGAAATGACCACCAAATGTTGTAGAGTTAGAACGAAAAAACCTGTAACTTTTTAGTTACTATATTGATTTAAGCAAATAACAAAGGAAGCTATATTAAAGTCAACATTAGCTTAACTCAGCGATTAAGATATCCTACTCCTTCACTACCATTGAAAGTTTAGAGGTGCAATTATAACAATTATCATATTTGTGAGGTTGTGCAATATTTACTCTTAATATTATAGGGTTATGGAAAATCTTTTATTTTATAATCTAAAATACATTTATAATTAAAAATTAAGATAAATAGATAACAATATTATAGTATATATCTTATATATTATATGAAAAATATGAATAGAATTGGAGGTTTTGAGCGATCGCCTCATTTGCATGTATCTAAGTCGACCTAGATATAGTGTTGGCTTTGAATATGTGTATCGACATAGATTGATTGAGGTGGGTGTTGGATGGACATAATAATAACAAAGTCCAAACTGATTATCTTTTAGAAAAAAATTAGAAAATAAAGTAGACATTTTAAAATTGAAGTAGCAAATGAGATGAGCTTAAAAATTATGAGAAGCAAAATAGAATTTAAACCAATAATTAATCATAATAGATCAATCCGAACATAGCTCATTAGTTAAAACATCGATCTCTAACTTCATGTGTTGAAATTTTTAGTACTAAAAAAAATTAAATATAGGAGGTTAAAAATTACCCTTTTTTTTTTGGTTGAAATCACATAAACAAATGCAGTTTGACACGTTAACCATTGTGCATATCATTTCAATAATTAGCTTCGGTGATTTTTATACTATTTTTCAATAATTTATTAAGTAATTTTTCCTATTTGTATAAACTCTGAAAAATAACAATATCTGTGTATATATAATTTTTTTGAAGGACCCAAAAATCCTTTGAGTCACTGCATTTGATTCAAATGGTTTTCACAAAAGCAAAATAAACAAAGTGGAATTCAATTTTTTTAATAATTTAATTTAAAAAAAAAAGATTTTTTAATTGTGCACCAAACAAGGTTAAAAATAATTATTATAATTATTTCATTTATTTCCACAAAAACTAAGCTTAGACATTATAGGATACTTACAGTGAAAAATTAATATCTAGATAAATACCAATACCTATAACAGATCCAAGAATTGGATTTCAACTAAAAATTCTTGGCAGACCCTAAGCGACAAAGATAAGAATTTGGAGTGAAGATCCAAATTTTTTTTCCTCCATTATTTACGAGGTTTTTTTGTTAATTGTTTTTTATTTTTTGTCGTCTTTTTGTTATTTTCTGTTTTGGGGACTGTTTAAATTTCAACTCTCATATGAAAAACGTGATTAAATGTTATAAAAGAAAAAGTTCAAAAGGTCAACATTTATATGTCAGCAAATTGTGTGCTATGATCAATTTAACGTCTTAATTTATTTTCTTGTGTTATAGTGTTCCTTTCAATCGAAAGAAGTGGCAATATTCTAATTTATACAGCTCCATTAGAAACTAATTTTTTTTGGGTTGGGAAACATTGCTCAATCTGAACACGATGCAATTGATGTTTATACCTAAATTTGGTTGCATTAGAACACGCACGAGGTGGAATATATTCCATTCGATGCTCAAAAGTTAGTAAGGATTCGACCTATAGTTCTCATCACGAGGAACCAAAATTGTATACTTGCGTACGAAAAATGATTGTCTATTTATAGAAGAAGGTGTCGAGATTATGGAGCCAAATCGACATTGGAACAAGTTGAGACGAGGCTAGATGGAGAAGGAATGAAAAGTATAGGGAAACGGGCTGTTGTAAGGCCTTTGGGTCGAGAGAGCAGTGCTGCGGTGCTAGGGACAACGCCACGGTGCTGTCGCGTAAACAAGAAAAATAAAGACGCATGCGAGGAGTCTTTTTCTTGCTGCATTGTCCATAGCGTTGAAACGTCGTGTACAATGTCTCAACGCTGCGGCAAAGGTGTTTAAATATACCTTATTTCATTAGGTATTTGATATGTGTTGTAGCACATTTTGTGTAGTCGTGCTGTGTAGTTGCATAGAATCACAGGGGTAGTGCTTTGGCAGAGAGTTTTAGAGGCGAGATCTACTCGGGGTTGTAGAGCGAAGTCGACAATCAGTTCGTATTGTGAGAATTTTCATTCCTTTTTCTTATGATTCTATTGTTGTAGTTCCTAGAAGCTAGGTGGATTTTGTCGGGGCCTCTAGATTTTGAGAGAGTATTGTATTGTCCATTATATTATCCCAAAATCATAGTAGAACTCGTTGTCGTGGAAGACTGGACGTAGCCCATAGTTGGGTGAACTAGTATAATTTTTTTGTGTCGTTTACTGCGTTTTCCCTATATTTCTCTTATTGTTTAATTAACTTAGTTTTCACCAAAGAACTGTGGATGGGGAAAATATTCTTGGTAAGTAATTTTTCCATCAAGTGGTATTAGAGCTGCATGTTCAGTATCATGAGATCCAGTAGGAAGTCACATCACAATTTAGAGGGGGATTTTAAGATTTGATGGGGAAAATTTCGGATTTTGGAAGATGCAAGTGATGGATCTTCTTACAAACAAGAAGATTCACAAAACCCTAAAAGAACAATCAGCTACTGGGATGACATACAAGGAATGGGCAGAGATAGATGAACAGGCTGTAGCGATCATCATGTTGTGCTTATCGATGAATGTGGCACGTCTCGTAGCACATCAGAAAACAATGTTGGGACTGATGAACGCACTGACGAACAAAAATGAAAGACCCTTTGCCAACCACAAGATGTATCTAATCATGAGATACTTCAACATTCATATGGAAGAAGATACGTCGATGAACTCTCACATCAATGAGGTAACTAAACTGATGAACTAGTTGGAGTCAATGGAAATTACCTTTTCAGAGGAGGTGAAGGCTATAAAGTTATTGTCTTCTTTGCTTGAGAGTTGGGAAACGATGAAGACGAGGTGTCGAATTCATTGGGGGACAAGAGTCTAAAAATTTCATATATCTGTGATGCTGCAATTGTTGAGGAGATTAGAAGGAAAGGAAGTGGGAAGAATCTTTTATCCACTTCTGGTGGTGAGAATCATTTGGAGTAAACATTGGTAGCTCAAAGCAAAAGCATAAATGGAAGATGAATTATAAGAAACAGTAGAGATACGACCAGTAGAGACACCCTCCCTTTCGTATGACCTTGCCCATGCATGGCCACAGCTTACCAAGCACCCTTGCCGCACGCACCACTCAGCCGCCGAACCACGTGCCGATATGCTCTTGCCCGCGCCCAACCGACCAACACGCACCACCCATGCCGCCCACGCCACTTCCAAGCACGCACCCCTTTCTTTGCTACCGCCACCCTCCAATGGGCGCCACCTACCTTTGGCGCCAAAACAATTGCCCTACCACCCACTCTTCAACTTTTTAGGAAATTCCCTATTCTTAATTTGTTTTAAAATAATTGTGGGATTTGTTTTAATTCGTTTTAGCAAATATTTTCAATTTTAGGAAAGGTATTGCCTTACTTCATTAGCAAGTTGGCTATTAAGAGAAATTTCTTTTCAATTATTTGTTTATTTTATTTTTAGGTTTATTTTTATTTTACAATTTCCTTGTAAAGGTCATGGACCTTAGCTATAAATAGGCTTGTACCCCCCTTTTGTTTGAACATTTTGGAATTATCATTTGAATAGAATTGAGAGTTTTCTCACCCTTTTGTCGTGTGCAAACCCTCATCCTCTAAACTATCGATTTCCTTTGTGTGGTTGAACTTAGAATCTCATATTTTACCCCTCGGAGCATGCTTGTTGAGTATATCCAACCTCGAATATAGTGAGTATTCTGTCTGCTCAAGGTAACGATTGTAAAGGTAATCCATCTAACCATTAGCCTCTCGGGTTGAAACCACTTATACTTGGATTCAAGTGGCTTGTGGCTCGAGTAGTCCATACGCTTGATTGTCGCATTTCAAGTTGGTTCACATCCTTTAGTGCAAAGAATCATGGTACGGTGAGGATGGAAAATGAGAGACTCTCAAAGATCTAAGGAGTTGGGGAGGTACGTTTGAGGACTAACAGTAGGATTGAGTTAATTTTACATGGTGTCAGGTATGTACCCAGTTTCAGGATGAATTTGATAACATCGGGGAAGGTAGATGACGAAGGCTACATAAGTGAGTTTGTAGAAAATACGTGGAAACTCATAAGAGCATTTAAGGTAGTGATTTTTAGCCACAGAGAAGCTTCAATGGATGTGTTGAGGTTTAGCGTTGGTAGAGGATCAGAGAGACAAGTTATGCATAGGGCTGTAGATAGTTCAAGGGGAGATTTGAAAGAACTAGCAGCACTTACAGTCAAGACAGATTAGAAGAATTTTCCATCCGTTCAAGTAAAACAGTTGGGAAGTAGAGGAAAGGATAAGATGAACAACTTAGTAAGGTGTTTAGCAGATTGTCAGGATAAAACCCCAGTTGTCAGACGGATTAGCGAGCTGTTGAAGTCACAATAGGCGAAAGAGTGCATTGAGGAGAAAGACTACAATTGGTGCTGAGGTCGAGGGTGAAGTCTCTAGAGTGGCAACAAATTTGGGTGAGACTGTCAGGTCATTAGAAGGGATTTTTTTTTTCAGGAGTCGTTGAGTGCGAGTTAAGAAGGAAACGTCGGGGACCACTTAGTTTGAGTGAGAGCACGTAGCTATGTCTCTTACGTCTAGGAGACAAGACCACGTAGGATTGCTCAATCTCAGGGCAATCACAGGTTGAGCTTCGGTTGGTGCCAAGAAAATGTTAGAAACTGTCCATGCAGTGGGAGTCGAGCCTTAGTTGGTGCCAAGAAGACTTTGATCAGTTAGAAGCTGTTGGTACGGTCAGAACTAAGTTATGAAAGACACTATTGTTATAGTGGGAGGTAGACTATTGTTTTATCCCCAAGTTGGATATTGTTGGCATTATGGAGCCAAATCGACATCGGAACGAGTCGGGGCGAGTTGAAACGAGGCTAGAATGGAGAAGAAATGAAAAATAGAGGAAGCGGGCTGCTGCAGAGCCTTTGGGCACAGAGAGCAGCACTGCAATGCTGTCGCGTAAACAAGAGAAAAAAGACGCACACGAGATGTCTTTTCTTCGCTGTAATGTTCGTAGCGTTGAGACGCCATGTTACACATTTCAACACTGCGGCAAAGGTATTTAAATACACCTTATTTCTTTAGGTATTTTATATATGTGAAGTATCACATATTTTTTGTGGCACCCGTGGTGTGTAGTTGCACAGAATCACAAGGTCAGTAGGTAGTGCTTTGGCATAGCGTTTTAAAGGCGAGATCTCAAGGTTGTATAGCGAAGTCGGCAACCAGTTCTCGTGAGTATTATGAAGTTTTTCATTTCTATTTCCTAGGATTCTATTGTTGCAGTTCCTAGAAGCTAAGTGGCTTTTGTCTACGCCTCTAGATTTTGAGAGAGTATTGTATTGCCATTGTATTATCTCAAAATCATAGTAGAATTTGTTGTTGCGGAAGACTGGACGTAGCTCATAGTTGGGTAGATCAGTATAAATTCTTTGTGTCGTTTACTGCACTTTCCTTATATTTCTCTTATTATGTGATTGACTTAGTTTACAATGAATAACTGTGGAAGGGCAAGATATTCTTGGTAAGCAATTTTATCATCAGAAGGATAGTAGGTCCTACAACTTTGGTATGTTAAGTGGTTTCTAGAATTCGTTAGGCAATTACAACAACTGCTCTGAGGTACCTTACTATCAACTTATATCTAGGCTATCAGTAGGCTCTCGAGCTATTTAGGTGCACTTTAGACGAGCTTAATAGCTCGACCATTGTGTATTTCCGAAGTAGTTTGGGAAAAATCACTTGCCATGCTCCTTTTTCATCACTTCACGAGATGGGTTGTATTTTACCTTCTAATATTGGATAGGACACTTTGTTATCATAAAATAATTGATGGTAGGACCTTCAATTGTGAAACTATTAAACTTAAAAGGAAACAAAAAAGATAAGAAGAAGAAGTGAATAGTTGACATATCAATAACCTAGATAAAAACATCTTTTATCAGTTGAGAAATTAAAATATTTTTATAAGTTAAAAAAGGAACTAAAATAAAATATTCTAAAAATTAGGGACTTCAAATGAAACTTTTTTTAGTACAACAAGTGGGGTGGAGAGATTCTAACTTATAACCTCATGATTGGAGATGATACCAATACCACTGAGCTAAGCTCATGTTGGTAGGTAGGGATGGCAACAGGATAGGGCGGGGTCGGGAGAGCCATCCCCATCCCTACCCCGTTGAGGATTTTTCTCCCATCCCTGTCCCCATCCCCGAAATTTTGGGGGCGGGGACGGGGATGGGTTCCCCGCGGGGAACTGTCCTCGATATATTTGATTTTTTTATTTTGAAAAAAATTTATAAATATTCTATTTCTTTAAAAAATGCAAACTTTTTCTTCATGGAATAGTGTAAAATTTAATTAAATACAACTACACTGTTTTAAAAAATTATAAAAATATTTATAAAAGTTAATGTATATTAATATTATTATATATAAAATATATAAAAACTAATAAAATATTAAACGGGGCGGGGACGGGGCGGAGAGACCTCCCTCATCCCTGCCGAGGATCCCGATCAGGATCCCCAGTTTGTCCCTATCCCCGGTCAAACCGGTGATTCCCTGACTTGATTGGGTTGGGTACCTGCAGGGATCGGATCCCGTGGATATTTTTGCCATCTCTATTGACACGACTTCGAATGAAACCTTAAACAACGTTTATTTAAAAAAAAATTCTCATGGTTTAAAGGGCAGCTCCAAAATGAAGCTTCACAATTCATATCGAACCATAAAAAAGAAAATTAATCTTTTGAAGCTGAAAAACGTTTTCTTTTATTAGAACACATGCATGGTGACATTATTTATATTTTTCCTAGAGTAATTTCTTATTTCTCCTTATTATTTAAAAACAAAATACCCTTTTGGTGGTTGGTACTAATATTTAATAGGTTTCGCAGTAATTTTCTTTAAATAAGGATCGTACATACGGTAAGTTAAAAAATATAATAACTTTTGCCTCCTAGAAAATTTTATAAGATTTTCCGATACGTTGATGCAGAAATTTGGCCTCTCGAAATTCCACCAAATTCGCATCAATGGTTAATAATGAAATCTATGGTGCTAGCCACACACAGCTCTAATGACTAAGTTAGAATAAGAAGTTTGTTGAGTATCGAGAATAGGATTTTTAGCGGTACCTTTAGGGTTCAGCTTAACATTATATTTATAGAGGTCAAATCCTGATGCCCTTAGGAAAATACACTGTTGAGCTGTGGGCATCTTGTGGGTTGAATGTTGAACCAAGAGATCAGTAGCCTATAGTAGATTTTCTAGTTGTCGGATCTGGTCTGCCGAGACTTGGTCGGCCAGACTTTTCGGAGCCATGAACCTGGTCATGCTCTGGATCTGATTAGGCCCAGATATGGTCATGCCCTACATATGGTCATACTCTAGGCCTAGTCATGCCCTAGATCCTAGATCTAGTCCTACCTTGGATCTGGTCATACTTTGGGCCATGAACCTTTGATGTAGCTCGCCTATTGGGTCTAGTCTTGTCTTCCCATAACATTATTTATTTTTTTATTATTACATTACAAATAAGAGGAAAAATATTCAAACCTACGATGTATAAGGGAGATCAAATAGTATGTAAGTGTAATTGGTAGAAGAAAAAAATTTGAAGAAAAAGAAAATTGTTTGGAAATATATCGAAAATCATTCGAAGCTATTTTTTCTTTAAGAATACTACAAGACCACAAATATGAAAATGAGAAATTGAACCTATAAAATTTAAGAGAGGTAAAGATGTTTGCGATTATTTCTAGTAATTTTTTTAGAACTACCATTCAAATTTTGAGGCAGTTATTTAAATTTACGATTTTTAAGAGAAGCATTACTAATGTCTTGACTAATTGAGTTATGTTAGATTGATTGTTTATGATCATTCAAACCGTGTAAAATATAAACTTTTATTTGTTAAAAAAAATTAAAAGGACATAAACTTTTTTTGACTTTTCATGTTAACTTAGACCATAACTTAACTAGTCAAGATATATATATATCCCCAACCAAAAGAACATAGATTTAAATCTCGAGCTCACAGACTAAAAACATGTCGTGACTCTTCATGAAGGATACATCATCTCAGGCATAATTTTAAATTTTTTATTTGTTATAATTTAAAATTAATTAAAATAAAATTTACATATATTTTTTTAGTACAATAAATATGAAGACGAGATATTGAACTTTTGATCTCTTCAAACAAAATGTCTTAACTATTGAGTTGGACCCATGTTGGCTAATGTCACATCTTTTAAAATGTTTTAACGCCACATTAACATAACTAGAATGATAAAATTAATAAAAAACCGTCCAAACTTATAATCAATCTTTAAAATGTCGATATTGATAGAAATGTTGTTTCCTCTCGACTTTACTTTTTTTTTCTCTAAAATTGTTCTCTTTTTGTCTTTAACTTTTCTTTAACTATTTTTTTTTCTAAATCTTTTTGTTTATCTCTCTAAAATTTATCTTCCAAAAGTTTATTTACATCTCTCTAAAAGTGTATTTTCATGTCTCTACATTAGCGGATGGCAAAAATTTCCAGAGGGTCGGGTTCCAATAGTAGAAAATGTATGTCCTGACCCCTTCCCCATCCCCGATTCCATTTTTTAAATAATTAATATATATGTATTACAATTTTTTATACTTAAATTTTAAAAATAATTAAAGACAATTATAAAACTTATAATTTTTCTCGAGAGCATCTCTCAGACCCAAGAACGAGGTGGAGACAAAGACTAAAAATTTTCACGAGCACGAGAATGGGGGAGAGCATCCTCACTCGCACTCATACCATTGTCATTTCTACTCTACATAAAATTTTCTCCCTAATATGTATTTTCAATTTTCTAACTTTTTTTTAAAAAAAAAACTAAAAATGGTGACCAAATATGTTTTGGTTTTCACTTTTTTAAAAACACAAAACAAAAAATGGTTATCAGACATATATGGTTTTTGTTTTTTAAAAATAGAAAACAAAAAACCAAAAACTAAAAACAAGAAAAACCAAAAACCAAAAATAAAAAACAAAAATAGTTATCAATCATATATGATTTTTATTTTTTAAAAACAGAAAACAAAAAACCAAAAACAAAATACAAGAAAAACTAAAAATCGAAAACAAAAATGGTCATCAAACATATATGGTTTTTGTTGGTTATCAAGCAGATCCTAAAAGTCATGTATATGTACATAGAAGTTATTTGAATGGGTAAATTAAAGTTATTGTTGTTTGATTATGTTTTATTGACACGTCAACATTTAGTTCCATAGTCATATAATTATTAAAATAGAAAAATTAATAAAAAAAAAAAGTAAAGGAACTCTAAATTATATAATATTATAAATCTAATTAATTTTTTTGTGTCAGATAAATCTAATTAATTTTACTAATGAACACGTAATTAAAAATAATTATGAAAAAAAACTAAAAAAAAAGACTCAAGAGGGGAGCAAAATGAGATTGCATTTGTCCCGATAGAATCCAAAAAGAGAGATCAATAAATCTCTATAAAAGAACTCTTAAAATATGTACATTCAAGTGGACACTTAAAATTTGTATCTATAATCATTTTAGAAACGTTTAATTTTAATAAAATTTGCGCACATAAAACGTGGAGATAAT
>NW_019104586.1:111354-146935 GCF_001995035.1 Momordica charantia
ACCTATAAAACACTAAATGATGACTTTCCAATTGTTCACAACCATGGATATGCTGGAATTACAAAAGAAAGAATTTCCTTTGATTGAGACATCACCGAGAAGAGGTGTTCTATATAGTTCTACAAAAAAAGTCAAAAGTATGTGCATTATCTTCAAAAGTGTGCCAGTTCCTTTCTAACCAAATGTGCCAATGGCACTTGCTGCACAATTCCAAAGGAATCTAGCTTTTCTAGGAAGAAGCCAGCCCGTGAAAACATCCGATAACCAACCTTCAATCTGTCTGGGGACACATATCGAGATGCCAAAAATATCCATAAGAAAGGCCTAAAATCCTTTAGAATAACAAGGTCGCTGCCATTCTTGGAAAGCTTGAAAGACACAGAGTAGATGTATTCTTTATGACAAGAGGGGGATTTAGAAGAGACTTGGGATGGAATTAGGTTAAAGTGCCTCCCTTCAAGCTTTCAATTCCTACAATTTTGCATATTACTTGTTTTTATTTTAGGTGGCTATGATTACACTGGGTTGACATCTCAAATTCTTCCCTCTCCCTCTCCTTTCATTGAAAAGTTATATTTTGTTCCAATCAAATTTCCCACAAAAAATGGCCTTAGAAACATTAAGTGAGAGAGTCTTCGTCTTATCTTTGAAGGTTTGACCCAAAAGAAGGATATGAAGGGCTATGTTGAGTCTCTAAGGTTGGGATAAGTCAACACCAAAAGTATCATCAAAGCTTTAGCGAGGAAGTGCAACTAAGGAAAAAGTGATCAGCAATATTTCTCTTGCTTTTCCAAAGAATACAGCAACTTGACAAGGAGTATTCGTAAGGATTTTCTAGTCTACATTTCCCCTTCGGCAAACTGTGAACAAAAAGACCCTGTAGTTCTTTATGGTATTGGGTCTTCCAAGTTCCAAATAGCTTGCATAAATGAGCTTCAATAACTTTTGTTCTCATGACAAGCTCGTAGAACACGTTCCTCCAATTCCCTCGTCTTTTGAATACCAATTCTAGCAAGTGACCTCATTCCAAAGCGGAGTGATTGTCTAACTCAGCTATTTGAGAGATTGTACAATCTTGAAAAGGAATAGCAAGGGGATAATTCTCCATCAAAGTGAGTTTTTGGTTCCGTTCAAAGGAATTGCAAAAGATCTCTGGAATTGTGCAGTTATGTCTTTTCTCAATATATATTAAATATTATATATTTCTATAGAGAGGATATATATAGTAGGAACTTATATTTAGGAACTTTTATTTATTGAATAAGGAAAGAGAAGACGACTACTTTGTTTTGTGCTTTACTAGATAAGCTATACCAAAAGAAAAGCCTATTTGACAATTTTGACAATGAAAGTTACCAAAGATCTTTGTTTCTCAAACTCTAGCTTGTCAACAAATAAAATACAGTAAGTCGTTCCTAGAATCATGTGATTTACTAGTGCATTCGATTTGCATCGGGTTATGGTGGAGTTTTTAACCGATTTCATGTCATGATTTTGACTCCAAAAATTTACTAGAATTGGGTAGGTATCCCAAAGAGAAGAAGTATTACTAAAGATAAATCATCTTCTTTTGATTGATTTTTGTAATAGTTTTAAGCTTTCTGTCTCTTGGTGGTGCTCAAATCATACAAAATTCTTTTTGAATTACAGCCTCTTGATGTATGTTAACTATTAGAAGAGACCTTTCTTGTTTAGTTTATTCTGGCAGGAGTTCCCTCTACTCCCGACCTTTAGATTGTTCCTCTTTATTTTGAATTTATTCTCCTTGTTTCTTATAAAATGATTCTCCTTCCAAGCATCCTCCTAGTCCTGAAAATTGGCGTGCCTGCTATTACTGGTCCAAAACCATAGTAGTCTAGAATTAGATCTCTTAATTTGAGGTTATAAACCAAGGACTCCAAGAATTATTTCTAGATCACTTTTCAATGAACCATCCATTAGCCTTAGTACCTTAAATACTATCTATAACTTTATACCATAACGTATCGACTTTTAGTGCAGATCTTTGTTACCATGTGGCAAGCATAGCCTTATTTCTTCTCTTTTTGCCAGTATGTCACGATGCCTAGATTTCGTTTATGATTTATCCCAAGGTAGAAAATTTGTTTTCAAGCTAACTAGGTGCACCCTCATCCATATCTACCCCCTCCTCCCCAAAAGATCTCTATTTAGCTTATCAACCTTCTTAGCTATAGAGCAAGGGGTTGTGAAAAGTGAAAGGAAATAGGTTGGGAGATTGACAAGGATTGATTAGCAATGGTGAGGTTTTTAACTTTAGACAATAAAGATTTCTTCAATTGTATGTCATGCTCAAGATCTTTCCCTTAATAAGTTGCCAGAACTTCCAGCCTTTTGGATTCCTTCCTAAAGCAGGGCCCAAATATTTGAGGGGCCACCCCCCATTTTACCATTCTACTCTTCTTTTACTTCATTAGGATCAACATTAATGCAATGGTTTACATTTGAAGATTCATAGAGGTTGGAACGGAGTTCAAAAGCTCTAACTAGGTTGAGGAGGTTAGTGGCTTTGGATTTATAAAAATGAAGTTTTATATGCAATTTATAAGTAGTTTATTGGAATACCATCCTGGTCAACTTGAAAGCCTTGTCAAGTAGCCTACCATAGACATCAGAAACTAAAACAGAAAGAAAAGGAGAGAGGATCTTCTTATCTTATTTCCCTTGAAGGAATCGTGGCCTCTAGGTCTTCAGTTAATGATAGTAAGAAAGCTATCACTCAAATTACAGCTCCATGCCATATCCACCTTCTCCACCTATTTCCAGAGGCTGGATCCTCTATCAAGCATTTCATCAAGGAAATAGCTATGAATAATACCATATGGTTTTTAAGAGACAAGCTTAAACACCAAGCCTATCTTCTTCGTTCTTCTTTTCTCATACACTGCTTCATTAGATATTGAAATAGGGTCAATAATGTCTTCCCCTTTATAGAGATCTGAAATAGTGAAAAGGAGGGATAGTCTTCTTCAGTCTCTTGGTTAGAAAACCTCAGTAATGATTTATATATATATATATATATCAAATGGTAAGATTTGTGGGTCTAAAATTGTTCACACAGACGGTGTTGGATATTTTGGGAGTGTGGCTAATGTATGATTTGTTTTTTTTTTTTTTTTGATAAGAAACGATACTTTCATTGAGAAGAATGAAAAGAGAAACAAAAGAAACCAAAAGGGCCTACAAAAAAACCAACCCCGAGAGGAGTCCCTTACAGAAACAGACTCTAATCATAAAGAATGAGACCTAACGGATAATTACAAAAGGCCTTAGAAACAGAGTCCTATAAAGAAGCATTAAATCTAATGAGATTCCAAACATAATCAACAGATTTCTCCACCTCTCTAAACAACCTATTGTTTCTCTCTAACCAAATCCCCCAAATAGCAGCCAGAAAACAGGTCTGCCACAAAAAACGACCCCTGTCACGAAAAGGAGGGTGTAACAACACCTCCTCCATCATCCCCTTACAATCTTTGGAACGGACTCAAGACAAGCCAAAGCAATCAAAGAAACGGAGCCAAACATCCTGAGCGAACTGACAACTCCATAACAAGTGCTCCAAATCTTCAGAGGCATTCCTACAGAACCACCGTGGGCCCAGATAAAAGGAAGACATCCTTTGGATACGATCTAAAGTATTGACTTTTCCAAGTAAAACTTTCCACCTGAAGAATTTAATCTTCTTCGGAATCTTAATCTTCCAAAGAGAGTTGAACCAACGGGCCGAAGGGGAAGAAGGAGAAGGGGAAATCAAAATATCGAAATAAGATTTACAAGAAAAACCTATCGAGGGGTTGGGGGACCACACCCTCACATCCTCCCTCCCAGCAAATAAAGACACCTCAGACAACAACACCAACAACTCGGACAAGACTCCCGATCCGTCAAGGGATGAGAGAGGCCCAAAGAAATGGAATTAACCTCCCCCCGGATTCAAAATATCGGCCACCGAAAGAAGCCTATTTTCAGATAGAAAATAAGGCCGATAGAAAGCAAGGCACAAAGGTTTATCACCAACCCACGAATCCTCCCAGAAATAAGTATTTTGACCATCCCCCACAACAGCACGAAGAGAACGAGAAAAAGCAGGGAAACATGAAGCGATAGCCTTCTAGGGATTGTTATTGCTCACCTTAAGACCACCTGCAAGGACCCAGTCAAACAGGTGAGGCCCGTATTTACTCACAATGATCCTTCGCCACAGGGCCCTAGGTTCATAGAAGAAGTGCCATAACCATTTAGTTAGAAAAGCCTCATTCCTAAGCCTCAAGTTTCCAATGCCCAAACCCCCTGCATCTAGAGGCTTTGTAACCAAATTCCAATTGACTAGATGAGTACCACCCCCCTCCTCTACCCCCTCCCAAAGAAAATCCCTCATGATCTTTTCTAGACCCTCATTAACAGCCACTGGGATCTTAAATAGAGACATAAAGTAAGACGGAATTCTCCTCAAAACAAATTGAATTAATGTAAGTCTCCCTCCTTTAGAAAAATACGCTTCTTCCAAGAAGAAAGGCGCTTCTGCAACTTTCACACACCGGCGTCCAGAAAGTCACACTCCTAGGATTATGACCTAAAGGAAGACCAAGATATGAGGAAGGAAACTCACCAACTTCGCACCCAACCAGGGAAGCCCACTCTCTAAGCTTACCCATGTCACAATTCACCCCCAAAAGAGAGCTTTTGTCTCGATTAATCTTAAGGCCAGGAAGAGCTTCAAAAAAACCAAGGAGGCAGTTAAGATTATTGAAAGCCCTGTCCTTACCAGAACAGAAAAGGACAGTATCATCTGCAAACTGAAGGTGAGAGAGGGTTACTTTCTCCCTACCCACTTCAAAGGCTCCCAGACTCCCTTTCTCGACCCCGACGGAGACTAACCTGCTAAGAATGTCCACCACCAAAATAAATAGGAAAGGAGATGAGGGATCCCCCTGATGAAGGCCTCTAGAAGCGAAGATTTTACCCTTAGGTCTCCCATTCACCAGGATGGAGTAATTAACCGTCCTAATACAACTCCACATCCAAGCCCTCCATTTATACCCAAAACCTTTCTTCCCAAGAATCTTATCTAAAAAGTTCCAATCCACGTGATCATACGCCTTTTCGAAATCAATCTTAAGAACCACACCCTCTTTCTTATTTTTCCTATAATCCTCAATCGCCTCATTAGCTATCAAAACTTGGTCCAAAATTTGCCTCCCAGCAACAAAAGCCCCTTGCGTCTCAGAAATAGTAGGAGGCATCACCTTTCTCAGCCTCTCTGCAAGAGTTTTAGCAATAATTTTGTAGAGACTTGTTTCACTTTGACCGCATTCTCCTTTTTCGGGATCAAACACACATAAGTCTCGTTCATGGAGGCATCAATCACCCCCTCTCATAGAACTCCCAAAATACTTTCAACAAGTCCTCCTTAATACCGTCCCAATTATCTTGATAGAAAGCCATAGAAAAGTCATCCGGACCAGGGGATTTATTTCTGTCGAACCCAAACACCACCCGACGAATTTCTTCCAAGGAGAAGGGGACTTCCAAACTATCTTTCTCAGAAACAGAAATTGGACTCCAATACAGACCTTCCAAAAAAGGCCTTTTGTTAATGCTAACATTGCTTATCAGTTTGAAAAAGGTTCTCATGTAAAATTTCATCTTTTAACGCAAAGTATGCCCTTTTATTTTCCCCCCCAAAGTCTCGATGGCTGCAGAAAGTTTGTTTTGGTAGGATGCCTTCAAAGAATAGGGATAGGAGATAATATAGAAGAATGAAGGCAAGGGAGGATTACAAGAGGACATGGTTCCGCAATTTATTCTGAAATTACATGTCTATATTTATTTTTTATTAGATAAGTGCCTATATTTATTATGATTAGCATAGAGTCTTGATCCAAAAAAAAAAAGAAAAAAAAAGAAAAGAAGAATCCTGGGGAGACAATAAATTCAAATCCAAGTAAAATGTCCAATCTTATCTCCTAATTGAATACGATTCAATTATAGTCTATCGATGATTGTATATGGTTATCCATATGTAAAAAAGAAAAAGATTGAATAGGATATTTGATTTCTCTAAACTCTCTGCATCATTTATCATCTCATCTTGGTTTGTCAGATAACATGATTAGCTAACGTTTTATTATCTTTTAGAGCTGTTTATGAGCAACTTGGGAAAGTAGGAGATCTGGAGCATCAAGTTTTGTGTCGTGAACGCGTGGAGGAGCTGGAACCTAGTATACGATACTGCTTGCACAAGATTGGCAAAGCTAATCTACAGGCCTCTGAACTTCTACATATTGGGGAGATGGAAGGTCCTGCTCTAGACCTTTTCAAAGCTAAATTAGAGGTCTGTTTGCTTTGTTTTTACTTCCAATTTTATGCATTTGTTATTCTTGTTCCTATTTTTTATTTATTTATATGCATATATAACGTATGTACGAGCACCATAAACTAAAAAATTTACTGAAAGAAATCTGTATTAACAAAGGTCTGACATTTTTTTTTCTTTAGTTTTTTTAGTAAAAATTTTATAATTGAGAAGACCTGACAGTTAAATTGGTTTCCTTACAAGAATTAAGTTTTGTGGAATAATTGACCCGCTTGATCTTTAAAAACCAATTTCCTAATATTTTTTACTTGCATCTATACTTATTCCAATCAGTGTTATGTCATTAGATCCCAGGAACATAGGTTCTAGAAGTTAACTTCACTCGAACTTATAGCTGTATTATAATTGTTTTTGATGTTGGTTGATTTTTTTGTTAGGTAGACCTGAGAACACTACTTGTTATTGAAAAAACGTAAGACAAAAGTAACCACAGGAATGTTCTTCAACTGCAAACTACGTGACTTCTCAGATTTTCGATAAAAGTTTACTAAAGTTCCATATTGGTGGCTTTGATTTTCTATCCTTTGTGTTTGGTTGATTTTATAATGTCTTCTTTTAGTTTATTAGAGGTCTTTTGTATATCTTACGGTCCTTTACTCCTGCTTTTAGGCTGTCATGTCGGAGGCCAGATCTCAGCAGGCTGTTTCCCTGACCGAGTTTCATTGGCTAGGTCACAGGTTTCCAATATCCAATGCAAAAACGAGAGTTGCCATATTGAAAGGTTGGTGACTTTTTTTAAAACATTAAAATATTGAGATTTATGATGATTTCCCTTCTGTAGGAACTTAACCTGTGATGATTTGTAGTGTACATTTGTGGTGATTCTCTTTCAACATCATTAGATGCTGACAGCCCGAAATTAAATGGCATGTTTGGAAGTTGTTCTGTAATTTTTTTTTTGTTTCTAAAATTTATTGATGCAGTATTTTTGTTGCTCTGGTCAAAATTCCAGGAATGAGAGGGTGTGAGGAACAGTTGAAGATATGATAAAAGAAAACTTTCTAGATGGAAAAATTTCTACTTATCCGGAATAGGATGACTAACCAATCCATTTGGTGTTGTTGACTCATCCCTATGGAACCTCCGAGTGTAAACTATATTAGTCATGGAGCGTTCTCGAAACTGTCTTATTAGCTTGAAGAGTTTCCATGGAGTTTATTTGTTTTGGAGTGCAAAACAGATCTTTCTTCATTAGTTCAGTTGGTGAGTTGTGAAGTTCTTTTTTTATGAATAAATAAATAAAAATAAATTAAATTAGAAGAAAAGAAAATATTTTCTGTTTTACATCAGATTTCAATGGGGTTAATTGTCTTGATTGGAACAAATTTCAATTGAACCGCTTCAATGTCCTTTGAACGTCAAGTTGTTCAAGAAAGGTTGGTTTTCATGAAGGAACTTTTTCATTTTTTTCGAAAATTGAAATCACTACTCTTTCCAACGAAGGAGTTGAGAGATGTATTGCAGTTCTAGCTTCGGTTAACGAGGGTGGATCGAATGTATTTTCAGAAATGTTGGAGTATTTCAAGGGGAAGATGGAGAGTGAGGTGAAGGATGGGGAGAAATTGGGTGAAGGGGAAAAACAAGGTGGGAAAATCTTTTGTACGAATGTGATAGTCTATAGAGAGGGGAAAAACTAGTAGGGAGAGAGGAAACAACATATATGAGAGGATGAGTTGAAGGGGAGAAAAAACAATGTCAATGAAGAAAAAATGAGAGGTATTTAAAGGAAAAATAATGGTTTGTATAGAAGAAAGTGGAATGTGCTGAAATTGATTAGGAACATATGATAGTAGAATGAGGTTTCAGTTCCACATGATTTAATTGGAGGCATGCTTACACATTAAATAAAATTATTGTGGGTTTATCTCAATTGGAGTTTGTACATCCAATTGATGAAACGGCAAGTAATCGTAAATCATTTTTCATGGTATTTGGTTGGTAAATTAAGAAACATTCATGGAGGAAACTTAGAAGAAACAGCTGAAAAATTGTGGTTTATGAGTTGGCCACACAACATTAGGGCTTGTAACCATTGGAATTTTGCAATTAATTACAGAGATAAACGTGAGGATTTCTTCTCCTTCAAGAATCAAGACTGTTAATGGGGGAGAGTGCGTTTTGGGAACACAACTGGGCAGCAGACAACCGTCTGAAAATTTTGCTCCTGAGAATCTTTCAGCTTTCCGATGACCGGCTATGGTGAAGGATTATTGGGACATCAACACCCATTCTTGGAGGCTATCTTTCCCTCGGTCTCTTTCTGACAGAGAAATCAATGAAGTCGGTAACTTCAAATTTTAATTTCAAAAACATTAAACGGCAAGATGATATGGTTATTCGGAAGCTAGACAATAGTGGAACCTTTTCCACTTCCTCTGTTTTACTTTTCCCATCACTTTGCTATAAGTATGTCTCTTGTCCATCGAGGCTTGTCAAAGGCTATATGAGGAAAAGGAATACTGAAAGAAGTCAGATTATTTCTGTGGAACCTTGCTTGATGGAAGTATCAACATGGGAGAAATGATCCAAATGCAGAATCCTGTCTTTCAAAATTATCCTACCTGCTGTCCTTGTTGTCATTGAGGGGAAGAGACACAGAATCATTTGATTATTCATTGCCACTGTACCCAATAGTTGTGGTTTCTATTTGTCATTTTTTTAATGTAGCTTGGTGTGCCCCTCCGTTGGGGCAACATTGTATGGAGCAAACTTCTGTTGGCAACCCTCTCTAAGTTGACGGGAAATGTGATGAGTTGTGTGGTCAAGTGTCTTGTTTGGAAAGTTTGTGTGGAGACTAAACCAAAGAATTGTCCCTGACAAATCAAGAAATGTGGAGGAAGTGTAAATTATCCTAGTTTTGAACGCTTCCCTTCAGACTTTTTGCACTAGTTCTTTTTTGTAACAATGATTATTTTATGATTATAGATTATTGGACTAATATTTTGAAATCCCCTTTGTTTTTAGGTTGATTTCTTATCACTCTTTTGTATTTTGCTTGATCTAATGCAAGTTACGCTTGTTTCTTCTCTTAACACATACTTGCCTTCTATTTCCTGTCTAAAAAAAGTTGACTTTGTTGTTTTCTTCACTTTGCAATTTTTTTATCCTCTTTTTTATTTTACCTGGGTACAATGTATATTATGAGGTTAGCCACGTTGGTATCTATGTTTTGTTGGTTTACATTGTCTTCATGAAGCAGTTTGGCTTTATAAATTAAGGAATAAGAGCCAAAATCAAATCCTATAGGTTCCGTTATTATGTTTATTTTATTTTTATTTTTGGAATCTGTTGAAGGTATGTCCTTACCCTCAGGTTCATATTTGCACTTAGACTTCCTAATTATGTCTGCATGAAATTATCCAGCTCGGGAATTAGAAAAGGACTTGAAAGGTTCAGCAGCAGATTCAATTCCAGCGGAGAAAAGATTGTCCATTTATGATAAGATATTTGCAGCGTACCATGAGGCAAGGAGCTCTATTCGCAGTGACTTGGTATGTGGAAGGTTCACATTGGCTTTCTTTTGATTCTGGTAGAAAGTTTGCCTCTCCACTAATTCATATTGATTTTCCAGACTTAAGTTGACAATATTCTGTATGTTTTAGGTCAGTGCTGGAAATTCTGAAAATGTCAAAGATGATTTAAGTGGGCTTGATAAAGCCGTTAGTGCAGTGTTGGGTCAAAGGACAATTGATCGCAACCAGTTGTTGGTAAACATTGCAAAAAGTAAGCTTATTAGGCGCCATGATGAGAAAAATGAGAAAGTTACCAAGCCAGAGGAACTTGTTCGCCTATATGATCTTCTATTACAAGTTAAGCATCTCTATATATTCCTGCATTCTTTCTATTATTTGATCTGTCCTTAGATCAATAGAGGTTTTCTGGAGGAATAACAATAGCGTTTATATTTTTGTTTCGCAGAATATTTCAGATCTTTCTGACTTAGTCAGTTCTGGAAGAGATAGGATGCAGGAAGAAGTGACATTTGCTGAAGAGTGCTCGCTTAAAAGTATAGCTTTCCGTGGAGAAAGGTTTCTACCCTTGAGTCCTTGATCTTTCTTGCTAATCAGAAATTCCCCGTAGTGAAATGATGATCCAGCAATTTGTTTTAGTGATTGCCTGTTCTTTTCTTGAACATTGAAATCTGTTTGTTTTTTACTTAATTTGAATATTAGCTCATAGTGCACTCGAGTCCCAACCATTTTCCTTGACCTCATAACTCTTACTCGCTTTTAGCCTTATCAAGCACCTTGTTCACTTGACATACTCGTTTTCTATTTAACCTGCACAGTTGGTATTATGCGAGCAATGACATGCCTTGTAGCACATATCTATTTGAAGGTCGAATGCAATGCTTACTAAAATTTATTCAATCTTTGTAAGACAGAAAGCATGTTTGAGTAAGGAAGATACCTATGGTCCACCTGTTACAGTTAGTATGCCCCCCAACCAAAAAGAAAAAGAAAAATTTTATTCATGCTTCTCGTTTCTGAGAGTGTGTAGAAATGCTTAATGTGAAACAGAACTGGTGTCGGGTTCTGGTTGTTCCCTCCTTGGCCCCTCCACATTTTGTCATTACATCTGAAGCAGAACAAATTTACATATGGAAATGATTGCGTTTCCTTCGATGTCATTTTCTTCTCTACCAGTAGTGTGTGTTTTCATATCTTTTTTCTCTGATTTTTTACAATTATAATTTTGTTAATTTGTTCTTGAATATATGTCATTACATCAAGTGTGGATTTTTAATTGATGTTTTCTGGCACTAATTTGCTGTAAATGATGTTTCTATGTAAACGATGGATCCTTCTGTATATTTTCAGGTGCTTTTACCTAGCAAAATCATACAGTTTGGCTGGAAAAAGAGCAGAAGCTTATTTACTATACTGCCATGCCCGCTCCCTTGCTGAAGATGCTATGCAGAACTTCCGTATTACAAATGTCAGTGATCCGGTACGTGTACCATGTAGAATACTCTGGTTGAATACTAGTTAAAGCATCAAACCCCTTGTATCATTGGCTTTTTCAAAATTGGCAATTACACTACTCTGATAACTCTGGTAGCTTTCTCTTCTGTAGCTGGTTGCACTAGTCTGTTGGTGGAACTTCTCTTCCTTCTATGGAATTCTTTATTTATTTATCTGGGAGTTGGAGCTTTGCTCCCAAGGTCCAGCCATGAGATACTTTTGGTATTAAGCTCATCAGAAGGTTCAAAGTTGAGATCTCTGAGTCTGTATGATCAAGAGGTCCCAAGTCCTTGCCAATTGGACTGGTCCTTGGGGCTAGTTTCTATTCTTTAGTGAGGTTTAGAAGTTATTTGGGGGTTGTTTTAAAGAGAACAAAAATTCAATGGAAACATGTCTTCTCTTTTGTCTCTGTTTCTTTTTTCTTCGTCTCACAAATTGTCTATTTATTTATAACAATTAAAGAACTAAAATTTTTAATATTAGGTGCACCATAACATTAACCTTTACCTGTCACTCAATTATAGTTTTTAAATACAATTTTGAAGACAAGTAATTTTTATTTTAAATTGATAGTAGTTCCCCAAACAAGCAATATTTATTGAAGAAACCTGAGCTTGGATTTTCTGCAACAGAAGATGATCGAAGAGCTGAAGACATTAGTCGAGGAATGCAGAGCCAACAGTTGTATAGAGCATGCAACTGGAATTATTGAGGAGGTGAAGGCTCCAGAGAATCTGTCAAAGAAGATCTCTAAGATGTCACTGACTGGAACTGATAAGAAGGTACTGATTATGTTCATTCTGTTTCTCTTTTCCTGTTTAAGTTGGAACTAGATTTTGTATGAATGAACTGAATTGCTTGGTAGATGAAAATCAATAGACCGAGAGTCTTCAATGGTGATTAAGTTCCATCATTTTTTTCCCGCCCAATTGACATGGAATTCTTATTCCTTCCTAGCCAACTTATGTTTCTTTTGGTTGGAGAAGCCATGTTTCCACGAGCATATGTTCTTATATTAGTTTATATCTGCTTGGTTACTAACGTGTATCAATCTGTATTCAATACATTTCAGTCGATCAAATTCCTCCTTCAAAGCCTTGATAACTATGAGTCCGCAATTGGTGATCCCAATGTCAAAAGCGCTCCACGTATCGAAGCCTTTCCTCCCGCGTTTCAGGCAATCCCCCGGAATCCCATCGTTCTGGACCTTGCTTTTAACTTCATCGAGTTCCCATCTCTTCAGAATAGAATGAAAAAGGACCGAAAGGGCTTTATCAGTAGGCTATGGGGATGAGTTCCTTCGGCAAGAATCAAAGATTTTTCTTTCCATGGGGTACTCTCTCTCTCTCTTTTTGCTGCTCGAGTTTTTGTTTTAGCTGGTGGTTACAAGAATATAGAGACCTTTGGAACTGATCTTTTAACTACTTCCCAGTACCCTTGTGAATTTTGGATCACAATTAGAATATAATGACTGCCTTTTTCTTGGTTCTCTAGGATGTATTACAAAGAAATAGGACCAGTTTTTCAGGGTTTTTCTTAGAGAGCCTGCCTGTGAAATGTGACCATTACAGAAATCACATTGTTTATTTTTCTGATTTTGGATACAAATTTTGAATTTATTGCGGATATTTTAGACGTTTATTCGTAGGTTCTGTGCAATATAACTATTTAGTGCACCTGTGGAAAAAGAAACGTATAAATACTATTTTGGTCCTTTAACTTTCAAGTTTGTTCCATTCTGGCTCTCGAGCTCCTAAAATGTCTATTAGAATTCATTAATAAACTCTAGAAAGATGACAATGTAAGTGTACTAGCGTGTTGGCGTGAGCATGTATTCGTACAGCGATCAATATGATTCTTTTTGTAAGTTCACAAACTGAAATAGATATTATGAAAGTTTAGGAACCAAAATGATTATTTTTTTTCCGAAGTTTAGAGATTATCCTAGACAGTCTGAAAGTTTAGAGTAAAGTAAAATGGAACAAACTTCTTAAATCCAAAATGGAATCTAATAAAAAAAAAAACTTTGGGAGGAGTTGATGATTGAGAATGATTGCAATATTATTCTCTGTGTTATGCTACATGGCCTCTAGTTTCTTTGATCACTTTTTGTATTTTGTGTTGCAATTTCCTGTGTCTCATCTCATTCATTTGGCTGTGATCTCACTTTGTAAGCATTCATTAGAATTATGAAGGCTTGAAGCCAAGAGAGCAACTCATACACAAAAATCTGAGCATCTAAATTCTAATTTGGTATAAGAGTGTTTGACATTGAGAATGTGTTTCACATGTTTTTTTCAAGTGTTTATGTAAGACAGTTTTTTTTCCCTTCTTTTAATTGATACTATTTGGTAAATATTTTGACCCATTAAAAATGATTTTTATAATTTGATATCAAAAGTGGTTTGAGAAATTATAAAATTAAATATAAAGCAGTTTTTTTTTTTTAACATCACAAATTGGGTATTGAGGTGAAATTTCTGTCCCTAGGGAAAGGAGTAGATATCAATTTCCATTGCTCGTGTTGGCATATAACTAATTTTCTTAGTTGAATGTAAAAATGTTAAAAGTTGTTTAAGTGCGCGTTTAACACACTCTTTGTTTGAAGTTGCTTAGTAAAGGGTATAGTTGGAAGTGATTTTGGCATTGTCAAAATCACCCGTCTTTCTATGGATCATGTTTGACAAATTAAAAAAATGATTTTAAAAGTATCATTTTGAGGGTGATTTTGAAAAATCAATTATACTTAAAATGACTCCTTCTACCACCACCCCAAACACTCTCAATATAATTACTAGGATAAGAAGAAAAATATGAGTTTTAAGAAAAAAAGGTGAAAGCATATTAAGAAAATTGTGAGGAAACTAGTCGAACTTTCAAAAATAAAAAACTAAAAAGAAATGGTTATCCAACCACGCCTTGGAAGTTTTGAGAAAATTGATTATCTATTAATTTAATTATCTGAATGAGGCCCCAACACTGGCAAAACTTGAACAGCATGCCAACCACGGTTACCCTTCGCTGCAAAGGAGAAAACTAAACTCCATGACTTGGTAAATTTTTCTGCTCTTGATCATCGGACTTCAAAAATGAAATTTATCAGATATTAATTTACTTCATATTATATTATAGTTGATTTTTCTACAATTATCAAACAATTATTTTAACTGCCACAACAATCCTAAACTAAGCCTCAAACTCCCCTGTTTGCTGAGCTCCTAGCCACCCGTAAAGGTCTCTAGTTTGCAATTTCTCATGGCTGCTCTCGGCTAACTGTGAAATTCGATTCTATTTCGGCTATCTCCTCGGCAGGGAAATATAAACTCTTGAAGTTGAATGTATTTAGCACCACAACATTCAATCAATAGCCTTGAATCTTGAAGCTTGCTCTTTCCTATTACCAAAACATGGTCTCCATTTTTGTAATTCCATTTCTTGGACTAATAACTTTCTCCTCTGACTTTTGCGAAACGCTGAAGGGGAAAGCTCCTCATTTGTTGCCCAGTCCGTCTTCTCTCAAGGAAAGTTCTTTTTCTAAATAAAAGAAAAAGAAAAAATAAATAAAAAAAGCCTTAAACTCCACACAATCATTTGCCTCAACAAATTTCAAACCCAACATTCATTCAAATTAATTAAGACCATTCTTCCTTCCAAACAAATTTATTGAGTCAAGTCACCTTGTCAAGTGGGACATTAGATTGACCGCTCTTCCTTTCAACAATTTATTGAGTCATGTTGCCTTTGTCTTTCCCTTGGGACAAAATTTATCTCTACTAATTTTATGGGGCTACAAATTGAAAGGTTGCTTCATTGAAACAAAGGCCTATCGAGAGATGGACGTCGTTTCAAAAGCCAACACCCACACAACAACAATCCCTGATGTTGATGTCACAGTTAGACTAACATTACGTTTAGAATTGAATTATAAATGCTCTTGGAAAGAAAAAAAAAAGATATTTTGGATTTCCCTTTTACATTTTTTTTCAAAGTTGAGGGTAGGTCTCGCAACAATCTAGTAAAGGGTCTAGGAAAATATCTCAATATTTTCATTTGATGAAGAGCTATACCTAAGAACTTTGATTTTAGAGTGATTGCTGGCCTTGATGAAGAATATGATAGAGCAACTACATGGTCCAAAATCTTGTATGACAATAAATCAAGCCACAATTAATTATATAAAACACATTCCCAAAATGATAGGAGAATAATTTACAATTCCCCTCTTGGTACCAAAGGTTGATAATCAATAATTGGGGACTGTGAATTTAATAAAATTAAGGCACCAAATCTCAAGCCATGACATTTAACACCAATATTTATAGATGCCTTACATGAAACTATTGTAGATTGATTTAGAACTTAGAAGCTTTTTATCTTGTAGGTTCAAACCCACTTCAGAGTGACCAAAATGTAAACAAAAGATAGCCACGACGTGTAAAATATATATACTTGTACCACGAATCCAAGGTTTATAGCGATGAGACTGAACATTCAATAGCGTGCAAACCTAAACACACATGAGCAAAGTTCTACTCAATCAAAACCACAATAAAATTGAAATTAAGTAGCCAAAACGAGCATAGCTCAACGGTAATTGATATATACCTCCAACCACAAGGCTATCAATTCGAATCTCCTCTCAAACCTGTTGTACTAAAAAAAATGAAACTAAATAACCAAATAGGAAATGTGAAAATCTTATAAAATGTAAAACATATAAGAGAAACATGTGAGAAGAGTGTTCTTGAATAATCATGATCAAGTCTTTTAAGTGAAAGAGAATCTAATTTTTTTTAGCTAAAACAAATGTTTACTATATATACACACTAAGGATTTTTTTTTTTTTATTTAGAGTCTTTCATATAGCTTATATTGTTTTTATTGTGGGAGATTAAGACACAAAACTCTTAATTAGAGAGAAAACTCTAGAGTTGGATCACTTGTTCATGAGAAATAAGATGGTATAATTGAAATAGATTAAGGTGAAGGGGGTTCAAGGTAGAAAAGAATCTCCTATATGTACAGTTCAATTTAACAATATGCTCTAATTGAGAAAGATCTACGTCTATTTAGATTATCGTATACAAAATCAACAATACTCGAACCTACGTTTGATCTTTTAATATTTGAAATTTTTTAAAAATGTCAAGTAGTATACACTTTTAACTTTGAAACGTTAAGAAAGATATGAAAAACTACGGAGTGATGAAGATTTCTAGATTTAGATTTGTATATACTTGTTAAGGATCTCACATCAAAAAGATTATGAGACCTAATAAGATTTATAAGACACGTGAATTTCTCCTCTCATTGTCCATTAGTTTTGAGATAGAATTCTATATAAATCTTAAGATAATATTAGGACCAATAAGCTCAAACGAGCATTCGGTAAAAAAAATATATATATCTGGCCAAGATTGGTGATTAGAAGTTTTAGGAATTGGGAAAATTTCTAGTAGTATGGGAGTCCCATACTCTCTTTCATTTACATAATAATAAGAAAAAAATTGATCCCACGTCATTTTTAATATACTGATGTGGCAATCAATAAATGAAAGGGAGTACAGTACTTTCCTAGTACCAGAAATTTTTTCCGTATTAATTCTAATATTATGTTTTAATTTTTTCCTAGGATGGATTGCACCTAGATCTTTTATGAAGTTAGGATTAAAGATCGAAATCAAATGTAACAATTCTAACCAATACATTACTAGAGATGCATAGTAATTCCAATTACTCAATTAATATCACATTGATTGGAGTCAACATGAGCATAGCTCGATGGTAATTGACACGTAATTATTTCCTTGAGGTCGGAAGTTCGATCCCTCGTATCTCCAAATTATTATATTCAAGAAATAAAAAATCACATTGATTGGAGATTTTGAATGCGTTTGAGAGTGATTTTGATTGATTATAAAAATCATGCCCCATTGGAACAGTCAGCTTCAATTTTACCCTAATTATCTCAAATCTTTCAATTTTCATTAGTTATATTTTAATAAAAGTTACTACCATAGGTTTTCTAACCATGTGAATTTGATTATCATAAATTTGCGAAAAGAGCTTCTTGTTTCTTATAATTGAACCTCAACGTATTAATTTTATTTTATTTTTTTGGTTTGAAAACAACCTCAACGTATTAATTTCATCACTTATTTAATTGACATATTATAATATATGTGTATGCGATTTGTTCCATTTTGGTCATTAGACTTTTAAAGATTCTTTTTAGTTACAAAACATGGTCGACAGGGGTGAGGATTCGAAACTTCTACGTATTTGAGGATATATATGTCTTAACCAGTTGAGCTACGTTGAAATTGACATCTATGTTTTTTATTTCAGCTTAAACAAAATTAATAATTTTGGTATATGGACTTTAAAAATGTCTATTTTAGTCTTCGACTTCCAAAAATAGTCATTTTATACTTGCTACATTATTTTGCTTACTAATATCTGTTTATTTAATATTCACCTTCAATTTAGGTGATTGAGTACGTATCCTTAACATATTTGTACAGCTATTTTATGAAATTTTTAGAAATTAAAACTAATGGTGAGGACCAAATGATTATTTCTTAGGTACTAAAAAAATATTACTTTTTAAAAGTTTAAGAGTTAAAATAGACATGCGAAAGAGAAAAAAATAAAGTTAAAAAATTTAATAATTAAAGTAGACATGGGTTTTTATGTATATATAGACATTAAATTCTCTTATAAAATCACCAAAATTAATTATTTAAATCTACACCTAGTAGCTGGACAGGGCTAATGAAGATAGGCCGGTTTGACCCGGGTCCACTATTTGACATTTTTTTTTTCCTCTTTATAATTTTTAATACTTTATTTTTTAAATGTTGATGATGATGCCCATTAAAAATGTTGAGGTCTCTTTGATAAAATGATATTTTTTAAAAAAATTATAAAGATAAAAATTGATTATAAATACTTAAATTTATAAATAAACATTTTACGGTTTTTGAATCAGTTAAAAATTATTATATTAATATTATGTTCATATATACTAGTGATATTTTATCGATTCTTTTTATTTTGTCGATTCTTTTGCAATATTATAAAGTTGTCAATTCACCTCTAATATCGATATCGAATCCATCAACATATAGAAATATAGATGAAAATGTCGACATGTCGATGAAAATTTAATATTCTATATATAGTGTTGTGAAATAATATTATTGTTTGTATTTCTTAAATACTCCAGTATCTAATGATGTGGGTCAATTTGAACAAAGAACATTATAATGTCTTATCTGTTAAATTATGTTCTAACTGACCAAATATAACATTTTTTAATAGGACAGATACTATTTTTGTGAGGATTGACTTTTATGGTTCTATTCTAATTTCAATGTCATTTATAGTTAGATTTTGAAAATTTCACCATTGAATTTGGATGATATTTTTTTGGCTACTAAATTGTGTGGTTGGGCGTTTTTAACTCGAATTTTAACTTTTTTTTTTATTTTTTTAATCATATTTTTAATCTATTGGTTATTTTTTTTAATAATTTAATTTTGAGGAGGGAATTAATATTTCCACCATTTATTTAAATTTAACATTCAATTTATTGAAATTAAAACTTTAAAGTTAAAAAAATTAATTAATTTATTCAAATAGTGATAAACATAAAAATTTATTTCTTTATTTGTAATATTTTTCGTATTTATTTATTATCAATAAATACTTTCATTTTGACTGGACTTTTTTTTTCCGGCTTACATGGGAAGAAGGAAGTCAACGAATAATTAAAATGTTAATAAAATAAAACCTCCATTAATATTGTACAATAATTTACTGAATATTTACTTTTGCGAAAAAGTTAATGAATATAATGTGTTTTTATTTAACATCTGAATGTGCAACTTAAATTTTATACTTTCCATCTTCCATTTCCAAAATGCTGGGATTTTTCATTTTTCATTTTTTTCTATGTATTTTATTTTTAAAAATAAATGTCTTTTTCTTAGATTTTTCTTTATAAATAAAGCAATAATTAACCACCTTTCGACAGCTGCTTATCATCTTACCTAAAAGTCCCGTGACAATATAGTTGAACGAAGGTATTCACTAAAAGAAAAAAAGAAGCCATTTATATAAGTAAATCATCTGTTCAACAATTGGATAAAGATAATTAATGTACCTTTAATTTATCATTCTTCTAAAAAATCCATTTAATAATTCTTTCAAATTTTCTAGTAAATTTATTTAAATTCATATATACACACACTGAAAAGAAAATTCAAATGGAAGAAGATTAGTCGGTATAAATATAATTCATCTAAAAGTCAAAGTAATCAGTATCAACAACGTACACAACACGCGTCTAAATGAATCTTTGTAGCTCTAATACATGCCGCAACATGTAAAATACACAACTTTTGAAGTTATGTTATTTATCTTTGTTAAAAATTGATAAGAAAATAATGATAGAGAAAAAAATTAATTATTTTTTAAAAAATACTTTTGAAGTTTAGTGATTAAATTACTATCAGTTCACATATTAACCTAATTACAACAATGACTCATTAATCTTAAAACCTAAAGTTTATGAATGTAACTGAAACTTTTTAAAATTTAGAAATATTGCCATCATCAAAATTTAGGGTAAAAGTTATAATGTAATCAAAATTTCTAGAGTACAATAGACTGAAAATATAATTGAAAAACAAAAACTAATACTACGTTACAAGTTAAATCTCTTGACTATTCAGAGTATGTGTCTGATAATTCTCTTAAAAAGTGTTTAATTAATATAATTTTAAACTTTGAGTCTAATACCTGAACTTCAAAAACGCGTTTAGCATGTATTTAAACTTTTAAATTTCTGTTTAATTAATAGACCTCTAATATATTAGAGAAACTTGTCAAAATTTGTGTGTAATAAATCTTAAAACTTTTAATTTTATATTTAATAGATTTAAATTTTTAATAATGTTTATTAAGTATGATTTATTAGATGCAAACAAGATTTTCAATATTCGTATCGATAAAAATATCAAAATCTCACTTTAATGGAAATGCCACTAAAAATATGGATTAAAAAAGGCACGTCAAAAATTTTTTCTAAAGAAATAAAAATAAAAAACTCAGTAACAAATATTTATATTAACAAATAATCATTTGGCATGTTTTTTAAATAAGTTAAAAACTATTAATATTAATATTATGTCCATATTGATAAGAGGGACGACTTGAGATGGTACGGGGCCTTAGGCAAAACTTTGATTGGGAGGCCTTAATATATAAAATATCATCTAAAATTTATTTTTGTTAATTTTTGAGATGCAAAATTATATATTAAATTTTGATAATCTAAGTTTATTGATATATCATTGAAATGAACAATATGATCAATCCATTTAATCTTTCTTGTAACATAGTAGGCCTTAAATACGATTAATTTTAATTTTTAAAAGCTTCTTTCAGCGGAAGCAACTATTGTCGGTATTGTTAATAATATTCTATAAGCAGTATACGTCTTTGGAAAAGCGTCTACCTTTATTTCTATAATTTAATATTTTTTAATAGGATAGTCAATTTCATTTTACAAGACTTCTCTTAATATTTTTATTTCAAAAATAAATCTAAACCGCTAATATCAGAAAATGTATCACTTTAAATGTATTTTCAAGCTTAATACAATATCTTTTCAGATTTTCGTCATATATCTAATAGACTTTAATTTCATATCAAATAAGAAGTTAAAGATATTTTCATATACGTGAAATTGTTCAAATCTATTTTGAAGTGAAGAAATTGCTTAATCTATAATATAGTAAAAATAATCAATTCTAAAAGAATCTTGCGGTGATCATGTTTCTTCGATATCACCATTCTCATCAATTTTTTTAATCGCTTTTTTTTTTCCACGAAATATTGGTTGTATTTCCATAACATTTGCAATTTCCTTTGTATGGGGAGTTGGCATGACGTATTTGGGGGTTAAGTTTAATTAGTTGGGTAGTTAACGTGACCCAGAATTGTGTGGAAAAATTCTGGGTCGTTACAGTTTAGATTCTGGCCCTGGGATCTAACTTCTAGCTAGGCTAGCTGTACCACCCTTGAATTTCTATGTTGGCTCTCCTCGTGTGGCTCAACATTTTGAGGTATTTGGGATCGTTGAGTGGGCAGCTCAAAAGAAATTCCTTTAGCTGAAATCATAGCAGTTGTGAATCCATTTTCTCTATACTTCCTTTCTAATTTTTTTTTTTCATGATTAGATGTTTCATTTTCAAAAATCATATCATTATCTACTATATTTTTCTTTTCATCTCTTGATTTGTCTATACCTATCATTTCTTCTATTATTTGATCGTTTTATTACTTTTACTTTCAATAACAAATTTATGAAGAGCACTTTTTTTATATTCAATAAGTTTTTCTACTCTTCTTTTTTTTTTAAGCTTTTCATATCCAAATTCATATATTTTTTTAGACATATTGATATTTTAAGTAAGTAAATTTAAACAAATCTCAAATATTAGGTGTTGAGCAATAAACAAAATGAAATAACTTATAAAAAAATGTAAAAGTTTTTGTTGTGAAAAAAAAAATAAAAAGATAAAGAAATATGGAAGGTCTCCAGTCTCTCAAAGTAAACTTGCGAGGATTATGATAAGCTTATATTAATGGGTTGATATTTTTAAGAAATTTGAAAGGAACGTGTACAAATAGATTAAGGTTAACGAATTTAAAAGCTAAGCCAATCAAGATTGAGAGATATTTATGAGCCTATTAATTGTATATATTTTTTAATAGTGTGTATTTTCAATATTATAAAAAAAAATATAGGAAAAGTAATAAGTAAGTTATTTTATATTTTAAATTTAATTTCTAATTAAAAACTAAATTAAATAGATACAAATATTATACATTATAGGAAAAATATGTGACCTTCCTAAAACGAGGGGGTCGGTCGCCTCGCTCGCCTATAGCTTAAGCCGACCCTGATTGGTAATATTTTGTTGATACTTTTTATATTTTGTCAACATCCCTCGCTGTTAGTGGCGAATTCTCAACCTACACATGACATGCTATGGTTGGATCTTCAGCCATACACGTGTCATTTCATGCAAGAATATTCACCTCGGTCACGAGGCTTCGTACTGAGCCGAACATATATGATGGCCAAGCCGATCAAAACATGCTACTTTGGACTACCTCAGCTCAGCCCATTCTTCGACAGATTCCATGACAATACACCGTGATTGACAACAATCTTAAAGAGCCGTTGAGGCACCGTTGGGACTGTTGTCAGAGAAGTTACCTATAAATAGACACATTCTCCTCATTTCAAGGTACGCGATCAAACAAATTCTTTCTCGAGTTGACTTGAGCGCTTACTGACTTTAGCATCAGAGTTTCTACTCTGTTTTGCAGGTCTTCTGCACGGCATCCAGAGTTCACGGTCTAACTCGTCCTTGCCGTTCCGAAGCTTGGAGACTTGGTCAATTCTTGATCAAACACTCGCGATGCGACAATATTGAACTCATGGGATATATAAAAATATCAATATGTAGATGGAAATTTAATACTCCAAATCCAGAATAAAAAATTCGGAGATCTACTATATACATTTTAAAGTCGATCTATTTATTATTAAATATAACATCAAAAGTTGAACAACTTATTGTATATTTTAGAAAGATTAAGAATATTTTAATCAGAGGTCTAAAAGTTTCACACTAAACCAATAATAAAATTAAAAATGAAAGAAAAAAAGTGGAAGACAAAATCCAAGAAGTTGCAAAGTTTGAGGATAATGTAAATTTGGAAGTATGGTCTCCTCTCTTCTCTAGGTATTATGTTCTTATGTTCCTCTACGGCCGACACCACTTTACTGCCAAAATCCACGCGCCATACTTTTTTTCATTGTCCAACCAACAATCATGATTGAAAAATTACCAGACTAACCTAATACAATCATTTTTTTTAACTTTTATATATTGACTAAATAGATAATTATGTCTAAGTAATTTTATTATAATTTTATTTAGAAAAAATAATTTTAATTTCGTCTGTGTGAGTGTTGACATTATGATTTCCCTTCGATTAGTACCTAGTTACGGCTTGATCACAAAAATGATCAAGTTTAGATCCGTGAAGTTCGGACTTGGTAATTGAATATGAAGAATCTGTAAAAGAGAGTTAGCACTTCGATGCTCAAGTCAGTACACAATCCGATCTATACTCGAGAAAATATAGTTTTGCATACCTTGCGTGAGAGGCGAGGTTCTCTATTCATAGAGGTGAACTCCTGACAACGCTTCCGACCACTTAGGACAGTGGTGTCTTGTCGAAGAACATGTCTATCACCTTTGGACCTGTAGATGCTCTTCAAGGTCGGTTCGTACCTAGTATAGGTTGATCAATAGACAAGATATAGCTGTCGAACTACTTGAACTTGTTTCACATGAATTATTTTATTTGATTTTCCAGATCATTATGGTAGTTGATGATCTCTGATATCAACATGTGGCAAGTGATAAATTACCTTCAACACTTACCATCACAGAATGTTACAGATTTATCGAGGAAGTAGCACTACTGTAATATTGAATATGTTTTTGGGAAAATTTCTGGTAGTGATGTAATGTGTTGAAATATGTTTATGGGAAAAATTCAGTTTCTACCGCTACAAGAAAAAGGAGTTTTAGAGACACGCTAAAAATGTCGCTGAAAACGCAAATTTGTCGCTAAAACTTTCAGCGACAATAGCCGTTTCGTCGCTGAGAACGTCGTAGAAAACTCATCGTTTAAAGTTTTAGCGACACCGGCTACATGTCGCTATAATATATTTTCAGCGATATGCACCATTTTCAGCGACAATAAACAATGTCACTAAAAATTCTATTTAGCGACAACGTAGTATGTTGTTGAAAATGATTTTCAGTGACAAAACCTAATGTCGCAGAAAATTCTATTTAGCGACAATTTAATATGTCGTTGAAACGAGTTTTCAGCGACAAATGTAGATGTCGCTAAATACTATTTTCTGCAACATTAGTCCATGTCGCTATATTAAATATTAATTTAGCTAAAAATTGATTCCAGAACAACCTATTTTCCAGTTTTTCACCTTCAAATTTTCTCAATTTCTGTGATTTAAAACGACACATACATAAAACGTCGTTGAAAAGTTTTTGTAATATAAAAAAATACATAACGTCCGTTCTCCAAATGTGTAACACCATGTTATAACAAAAAAGCATTTTCTGGCTACAAATAAGAATTTGTCTTATAAGTATATTTGATTGAATTACATATAACAAAATAAACATGTGCACGAAATTCTTCTTTTGAATGATCCAATAGAGCCGCTTTTGATGACAAAGTTATATCCTTATCCTGTAAAAAAATTAAACATTACTTAACGAAAGTTAACGCAACTTATTTAACATGAAAATATAACAAGATAGTTTTTGACCTACTAAACCAACATATATATATCCACACCAACTAACTAAATAATGAAAAACATAGTGAACAACACTAAACCTTATAAACAAAAAGTAATCTATTAGAACTTCCAAATCTAAGCTTATACTCCAAATGGAGGAGAAATCCAAAATCGAAATTCACTACGAGACTGAACAACTATTAAATCATTTTAAAACAAACAAAGTTGGCACTACAAGAGAAATAGTCACGACATCAAAACTAATATAGATCTAGCCATGTTCTATTAACACTAATATAGATTTAGCCATATATATACAACTCAAGTGATGACTACAATAACTGCAAGATCACGGCATTTCAACTACACAAAACCAATATTTATAATTATATGCATCAAAGGATCGTTGTTATGCTTTTATTAACATCATAAACAACTCAAACGCTCCTAACATGTGAATATAGTAACAAATTCATATCGATATAACATAAGTCTTGACTAACAACCAAATTCTCCAAACAGTTGAATTTACTAACAAACCTATATTAGATATAATATAAGTTATGACTACCATAACTGCAGAATAGCCACAACACTTAGCTACGTCAAAACCAATATTTCAGAAGTACATGCATCAAAAATGTAACTACATTTCTACTAACATCATGAGCAACTCAAATGCTCCTAACAATTGAATTTACTAACAAACTTATATTAGACATAATATATGTTATGACTGCCATAACTGCAGGATAGCCACAACATTTAGCTACGTCAAAACCAGTATTTCATAAGTACATGCATCGAATATGTAACTACACTTCTATTAACACCATGAACAACTCAAATGCTCCTAACATGTGAATATACCTAACAAATTCATATCGATATAACATAAGTCTTGACTCATCTATTATGGACAATATGTATAAGTACCTTTTTAAGCATCATTTGACGGTTGAGAATTGGCTCGTTGTGACGATCCTTCTCCAGCATTACTTAGCCTGTTTACAGTTTCTTGTAACTGACTCAATTGAGTCATTGCTGATTCAAGCAGGCTTTGTTGCGTCTGTACAATGGATTGCAATTGAGTGATTTGATTTCTTGACTCTCTATTTCTTTGAGAACTTCGTTCATTTTGAGTCATCGCCGTTAGTGGTCCCCATCCAAGTGCACCTCGCCTGCCTAGTACTTGAACACTGATTTGTCGAGCTGAAGGAGGTTCTGCATCTTCTTCCACTGGTGCATTTTTCAGTTCAACCATTTGTTCCTACAATGTCCATAAATAATTATATTAGTACATTTCAAATAATACAAAAATAAAAAAAGTAGTTTTACCTACATGTTTTTGACCAGCCACCGGGCTCACCCACTCGTCGTTTATCCTTTTGTGTGTTACTTCGAACAGTTAAATGCCATCTACCCCTCGTCCCTCTTTGTTTTTCTACATAATTCAAACAAAGTTATGAGTACTGAAATATTTTTGAAGTTATAGCAAGAAAAGAGATACATACAATGTTTTCTCTGTGACGTAAAAATGCAATCGTTCCTGCTGTATGACCGTACGGTACAGACGCTCGAACTCTAGTGCTTGTTTCATAAATTTTTTGACATATATATAATACTTAGTAGCAAAATACTTAGAATAAAACTAATTCATATCTACAATACATACCTTAAACTTCTCCGTTTCCCAACGATCGCATAAACGATGTCAATCTTCATCTTGTGCAACATCTTTGTGTTTGTGATGTCGTGCTTCTTCTGGGGAATATTGCATGTAATGCTTATGCAACTTGTACCGGAAATCTCTATGCGAACTCACCGTGGTGACGCTACAAGCAGTGGGTACGGGTGGACAGCGCGGCAAAACCCCACGGAGAAACGGTAATGTGAAGCACAATCTGAAATTAAGAATTATAAATTGTACAATAAATTTAATCGAACCGTATTTTGGCAAAAACATTCGAATACATACCTTGTAATGTTGAGACGAAACAACCCGTATCAGTGGAACTACGAAGAAAAGGAAGGGTTGGGCACTAAGCGGTGGCAACCGATGGCTATGGTGAGGTGCGGCGACAGCGACTGAACGATCGAACAGTGAAGCTGCAGCAACGGTGATCGAATGGCGAAGCTGCGACGGGAGGGTTGAGGTTTTCGAAATTAGAATCGAATGAGGAAGGAAAGGAAAGGGGTGGCGACGCGACGGAGCGGCGAAGGAGCGGCGACCGAACGTTGATGGTGCGCTGAAGGACAATGGCGGCGGCGAGGGTTTGGTTTTGGGAAGAAATCAAAATCACGGATGAGGAAGGGAAGGTGGTTTTCTAATTCGAGTTTTAGCGACGGGGATCACTTATGTTTTCAGCGACACGTTCCTTAATAGGTATCGTTGAAAATATTTTCGACAGTGTATTTTCAGCGACACCGCCTTAGTAGATGTTGTTGAAATGTATCTTCAACGACATCCGTTGTCCACGTGGCATCGCTGAAAATACGACATAGCGAAATTGTACGTCGCTAAAGAGGTTTCAACAACAATATATATTACGCATGTCGCTGAAACCAAGTTTTAGAGACATTTTCCTTAAACTGTCGCTAAAAAGACGCTGCAAAAATCCCCCGTTCTTGTAGTGTACAATTAAACTTGGCAAATTGAGATAGTTTTTGTATGAGACCAGATTAACTTTAGGTTGTTTTCTCTTTTCAATTAAAATAATTTCTTAAAACTTGACTTAATACTCTCACCTCATGAATCTGTAATAAAGTAGCTAATGCAATATTAGTTATCCATTCTCATTAGGGGAGACACATAGCGATGTGGCTAAAAGATTATCCTGCCTTCGTTTAACGAGACTGCTATATTTTAATACTTCTTTTAGTGAGAGACTCATGGCTTCAAGTCTTTAATTCTTGTCTTATTTTATGTATAAAAAAATCATAACTAAAAATGCTCCCCACAAAGCCCACGAGTCCCATGTTGGCTTGTAACCAACCTTGTCAACTAGGTTCACTCAAGTCTTGTACTGGTTAGCTCGACAGTTGACTTGTTCGATTTTGTTGGGCTACAATGTCATCTTTAATTGGTTGGTTGACTTGATTAGTGTAGGTAACTCAATCGGCAGTTCATTGGTTAGTCACGAACAAATCATGAGCCAATTAGTCAAGAGTCAGTGTGAACTCAACAAAGACCCACTAGGAAAGAAGATCTTGAGACCTACGAAATTTGAATTGCCCTTATCTAAGAAATTCGAAATGAGAGTATATCTTATTGACTCTAAGTTTCCTATCCAGCCTTCCACCTATAAATAAAGATAGAAATCCATGATCAAAGTACGACTCTACTTTTAGTTAAGCTTTACACCGATCTTGATCCTAACTTGGCACTACATTGATGTGTTATTTTGTTTGTATTGCAAGTCATCCCTTCTTTAAATTGGTGCGAGTTTGATAATTCAAATAATTCAAATTTACCTATCAATACATGGTGTATTTAGTTAATCAATATAAATGTATTAATATAAATCTATTGTAGACTTTGGAGCCATAAATAAAAGGGGAATCTCAAGCTTCAAAATATAATTAAAAAGAAAATATTTGAAAGTTTAGAAAAAGAAAATATAGAAGTTTATTTATTACAAGTAAACATGACTTAAGGTTTTAAACCTAAAATTAAAATTAAAATTAAAAGCACAAAAATAAGAAAATATAATTAGAGAATAGAATCGTCTGACAAAGATTTCTTGGGGTGTGGAATTTGGCATAGAAATTTGGGCGCGTGGAAACTGGTGGGGGGCAGTTTTGTCCTTTCGGTGGGAAAACGTCTCGATTAATGAAATGAGAGAAGTGCAAAAGACAGCGAAAATAAGACTGGCCGACATGTCGTCCTGCAAGGCCGTACGACGTACGTCGCGCCGCGCGTAAAGACAAACGCATCGTTTTTGTGTCCGCCGCTTTTATTTTTCTCTCTCTCAAAACTTATACTGTCTCCCTTTTATAGAAATATTGAAGTAAATATTGATAAATATTTTCGTAAAAAATATAAAAATAAAAATATTCATAACAAATATTCAAATTAACAAATAAAATTCTACTTTTTTTATATAAATAAATAAATTATTAATATCAATATTATGTCTATTTTAGTTTGTGATATTGTAAAAACGTTGTTCCATCTCATATACTGATGATGTTGAACTTATGAACATATATAGTTGAAAATGTTGACACATCAATAGAAATTTAATATCTTATTTAAAAAAGAATACCAGTATTTAGTAGATCTTGAGACTAAAAAATTTGTAAAATATTGTTAAAATGTTGTATATTTTGAAACTTAAATTTTTTTAAATAAGTATGTGAATCTTAAATAAGTTCTGTCGAGTAGGTTGTCCCTAACTTATAAGACACTTTTTAAAATTCATAGGAGACATTTTAACATTCATAAACTTATTGTGGATACAAAATTGAAAGTTGAAGTGCGAAGTTATTAGGATACTTTTTAAAGTTTAATGTTCTATTTAAACACAACATTGAAAGTTTAAGGCCCGTTGATAACGTTCTCCTTTCTTGTTTATTGTTTCCAATTTATTAAGAAATTCAAGTATTTGACAACTACTTATGTTTCTTGTTTCACATTTTTTATAAACATTTTCAAAACTGTATAGAAATTTTGGAAACAATAAAAACAAGTTCCTTGTTTCTTGTTCTCATTTCTAATTTGTTCCAAAACATAAATAAAAATATTGTTTTATCATTCTTGAATCCATGGGTATTAGGCCATGCAATTCTATTTTTTCTATTAAAAAGGAAGAAATAGAAACAAGAAACGAGAATGTTACCAAACAAGCCCTTAGTTATCAATTAAACACTTTTGAAAATTCAGGGAATTGACACAACTCTCAAAGTTTAGAGGCGAAACTTGCAATTCAACCTAATTTCATTTTTATTTCTTTTAAATATTATATAGTAAATGAGCAATGAAAATTCAAACTTACAATTTATAAATAGAGTTCCCTACTGATGCAATATTTATGCGTGCATGCAAATAAACTCTAAGTTAGGAGATGAAGATATATACGTGGCACTTCTGTGGCACCAGCTCGAAAATTGGCATTAATAATATGCAAATTTTTTTTAAATTTTACTATTATTATTTAATTTTAGTTGAGGGAGTTTACTTTAAACCTTGTAAAGTATAAAGGCAAAAGGGTTAGGTTGTCTTAAGTTTTGAACTCTTTTAATCCATACAATAATTTTGCACCTTTTTGCACAATCTTAAAGGGTCAAATTTGGTACTTAGATGTGTGTTTATTGATGTTGGGTTGGAAAAGAAATCACTTGATGAACATCAAGTTGAAGATTCATATCATATAAGAGTTTTATTTTGTTCATGATCAATGATACTTTGTAATCATTAAATCATTATTTTTTTAATTGGCCATTTTTTAGGCCTTCATTTGTGGCTATATTACTATATTTATTATTATTTTTTCGAAATAAAATATATTACTATTTGTCATTTTTAGCCAACTTTCACTTAAAATATTAAGTTCTTCTACGTGATATAAGTGACCTCAATCATAGTTCAGTAGATAAGACACAAACTATCTTGGATCCACCCATAAAAATTGTTGAACCTAAAAAAAGATAACGTAAATAAATATTATTTTTTTATAGGATAGGTAAAATTATACAGAAATATTATGCCATTTTAATATAATTATGGATAAATTACACTTTCATCTATAAATTTCTGAGTTCTAGGATTTAACCCTCAATTTTTAGAATTTGGTAAATTGGTCCCCAATTAGCTTTTCATTATGAAAAGTTGGTTAAATTTCTTTTAATCAATTTGATAATCCTGATTATGTTGACGTGATATGAAGAGATTAATTATATGTTTTTTTATTGCTTGTGTGGAAAAAGAATTACCTTTTTACGTATATATTAAAAATAAAAAAATTGTGATCATATAAATTATTGATAAAAAGTTATAATAAATAAAATAAAAATAAAAGAGCAATTAATTGAATCAAAGTATCAATATTAGCTTTTGACTAACAACAATTGAAGAAAAAGAGAATCTCTTTATTCATGGTATTATTGAAAGCATAACAAAATTGTATCAAATTCAAAATTTGAATCTTCAAATCAAGTTTCTTTTTCTAAGAGAGAGAATCTTTCAAATCAAATTGAATGGTTTAAATGGGGTAGAACATGCACTTTTTCTCAGCCACTAAAATGTGGGATAATTAGATCCAAAATTTGAATATATTCTCTTTTTCTTTTTCAATCTTTGCTTAGTCCCATCATTTGGGATCCTAGTAACTTGATTCATGCATTATGTGGTCCAAATCATCATATTATAAAGTATTAAACTTTTTGTTTCTATATTTTTACCTAAATAAGACGAGCTTCTTTCCATCCTTATAATTTATAAGTTAATAACTAATTCGTTCCTTCAATGTATGGCTCAAGTATGGTTGCTTGTCGCTACCAATCAATGCAAAAGTTTCTTCAGCGATTGTTGCTATTTTTGTAGGCTTGGCTTTAGAAGCATCTTCAGACAATTTCAGACTCTTCGACCAAACAAAAAGTTGTCTCGATATGACCCAATTTACTAGTAGTGTTGTCAATTCATTTGTCAAAATCACAACCAACCCATATTACTGGGAGAAAAAAAGAGTTGAAACAAAATGAAAGACGAAAATAATACTCAACCATAGAGTTACCTGTACAAATCACAATATCACCTAAAGATTCTCACTTGAGATCGATCCTCTGTATCAAACATACAAACACTTTGGAAGGATGTTTTAAGAGGTTTGAAAGATCAAAGGTGCAGTGAACTAAAAAAGAGAAAAAAAAAACTACAAATTTGAATAATTATTGAAGGTGTACTACCCAAAAACCCACTTGAATCCTCTTCAAATTTTAATAAATGCCCTTAATTAGACCCAAATGCATGAACTCGTAGATGAAGAATGCATAAAACCTCCAAAATGAGTTGACCCTACAGTCTTAGGTTTCATTGATAGATTCTTGACCTAAAGTATTTGCAAAACTCAAAGAGGATGAAGGGAAAATGGGAAGACACGATTTTTGTATACAAAGAATGAATAGCTTTAGAGTGTGTTTGAGAGTGATGGTAGAATTAGTGATTTTGAAAAAAGAGATTTGAGAATAATTGATTTTTCAAAATCATCATCCAAGTGATGCCCTAAAAATCAATTTAACTAAAGTGATTTTAAACTTCCTAAAATCAAAATTTTAATTTGCCAAATATGATTAGTGGAAGGGAAAGTGATTTTGACAATGGAAAAAGTGATTTTGACCCTTCCAAAATCACTCCAAACAGACCCTAAGGTAACATAGAAAAAAAGTCGAACCATAATTTTTGAAATCCTCAAAAAATTTCAAGTGGTGGAACATATAAAAACTCGTTTAAGGAAGGATATAAATTTAGACTTCCTTTGCATGACATTTTTAATGAACGATCCTTAAAATGCTCCTCAGGATGGTGCCTCTCCCATTTTTTGCCGGGATAAGTTTTTGGACTCTTATACCATACCAGTAGCTCACTTATATTATAAAATTTTGTTAAGTCTCTTATATTTTCCTTAACAACCGTCATTCTCAATATTATATTACCATCATGCTAATGATTATATAGATCGATAGAGTAACCCGAATATTATGATTCTCATTGTCAAATAATTATTAAGGTGACATTTGATAACTATTTTATTTTTAATTTCCTGTTATTTTAAAAATAATGTTTATTTTTTACAATCTCATTTTTAAGTTTTTCGCCTCTCTTGAAAAAATATTTGAATTCTAAGTAATTTTTTTCAACAAAGTTTTTTAAAACTACATTTTTTTTTATTTTTTAATTTGACTTTTTGAAAATGTTTATAAAAAACTATATAACAAAACAAATGAACACATAGTATTAATGTTTCTAAGATTATCTTTTAAAAATAAAAAATAAAAAATAAAAAATAAAATGAAAATGAACACCGCTTTAATTATTTTTGATGTGTTAGAATATAGAAATTTAAGAAAATGAAAATGGTCTTTGACTAAACTTGGTCAAATATTACTCCTCTAGCTTCATTGGCAAAAACATGGTATCGTGTTGCATCATCTACCTTAAGGTCTCATGTCCGAATTTTGGATCTGGGTAAAAAAGATAAAAAGCTATCGATACCAAATTATTAAAAAAAATATATCTATGTCAAATATTATCATACCTACTTATCTAATAACATTGATTACTTACCTACTTAAGTATGAATAATTTTAGAAAACTTATATCATTGATTACTTACTAAATCATTTCATAATGACTAAACATGTCAATAAAATAATTTTACAGTTAAAATATACCCAATATATATTATTTTCTCATAATTATTATATATTTATTTAGTGCAACAATTATATTTAAAATTTATAATAAATGACTTGAAAACTACAGCCACACCAATGACAAATTTCAAAGTTTTCAACCTTGAAAATTATAGGGACTTGACTGAGCATAGGGTTCTTAGACAAAAATTCATTTCTAGAGGAGAGAGAATCTAACAGCTAGCTAGAGAGACTAGAGAGAGGAGAGAAAGATGCCAAATAAGCACACAACAAAAGTTTCGAAAGCAAAAAAATAATATTAAATTCTAATAAGATAGCCACATCATTGCCACATCACCATTTAGCTTGGGGACCAATTTGACAATTTTTTGTTTGTTTGTTAAAGCCATTAATGAGAAGTTGATGCATGACCAAAATTCAAATTTAGTTTTTTAAATTTTATTTATAAAAGTTATCATTTAGTTAAAAAATGTTATAAGTTTAAATATATAATTGTCAGTTCAATGGATTAATGCACTATTCTGATTAAAAGATTTTGAGTTTGAATACTCACTCCCACATGATGTTGTTGTATTTGCTAGAAAAAAAAAAGATAATTAATTGATGAATATAACTCAAGTCAAGACATTAATATAAATCACAATTTCGGATCCTAACGTTTAAATTATAATTTTTTTTATATGTAAAAAATTTTACAAAGTCGTAATTTTATAATGTAATGTGTGACACATTGACATTTAAACTCTCATTTTTCTCTATGCATCTCTAAATGTCAAAGCCGCGCTTTGCTATTTTTTTCATAGATCAAATATAATTTTAGATTATATATAAAAAAAGTGTCAAGTTGAATCATTCATCATCTTCATCTAAGGAAGTAAGATTAATTAAATGTAACTTGATGCCCCATCACATTTTGTTGCCATTTGTTGGAAAATTTTCCTCTTTTGTGTTCAAGCTTTGAACCATCATTCTTTTAATTTTAAATTACAAAAAAAGCAAAAGGATGTGAAATTGGAAATGACACAAATTCAAATTTAGTTGAATTATAAATTCAATATATGAAAGGCGATGTAAATTTAGAGACTAAATTATATAGTTAGTCCAAATTTAAGATTGTTAATAAGGTTAAGTTACCATTTTAACTTTTATGGACATTTGAACTTGATCTCAATTTAGTTCTGGCTAGAATTTTAAAATATTTCAATACTGGTCTTGAGCCTCAATTAGTTAAGATATCTGTATAATCTAATCAAAAGGTCGTGAGTTTGACAACGTATCGTACTTTAGGAAAAGGAAAATGAATTAATTTCTTTCGACCTAATATGAACTAGCTTGAGAGGAAAAAAAAGTAGAAAATTGTTTAGAATTAGGGCTTTTGGAGATGTGCTACAAGATCGAACCTGCACACCCCGTTTTTCTCTTTTACCAAAGTTTCCGCTCTATTTTCTTTGTGTTTATCTAATTCAAACTTAATTTTGTCACTTCGCCCCTACCTTGTACTCAGCGTCAAATTCTTACGTCTAACTGAAGCATATTGTCACTTCACACATACCTTGTACTAAGCGTTGAATTCTTACGTTCTAACTTATTAAGTATAGTTCAATGATCGTCGTAAAAACATCTCTACACAGCTTACTTAAAGATTACAAGTTGAAATTTTCAGGAGTATTTGAGACGTAATATTCTTTAAGAAAAGAACAATAAACCATAAAGAAACTTCTACCACGGTAAATCTGAACACATATAGTTCAACTAATTAAGACATATATGTTTCAAATATTTACCTCATGTATCGTTGAATTAAAAAAACTTCTTCGATCTATATATAAAAGATTAAAAATAAATTAACCAATCTCATAAGATCTTGGGGATGACATTATGACAAAGACTTGCAGGAACTTGTGATATCATCTACCCACAAGGTTTTGTGTCTGAGTTCTGAACTGATTACAGTGTTACGCCGGAATGAGTTCTTTGGTAAAAAAAAAGAGAACAGTCACATGGAACAATAGCCTAAATAATTCGTTGGACTTGAGGCACAAGATTCTTAGAGAGAGAAAGAGAGAGAAGAAAAAGGAAAAAAGGGAGAAGAGGAGGAGGAGAGAGAATAGTGGGCGAAGACATTAATGACTGCAGATACTGTACAGAAAACAAAAGCACTTTCTAGAGAAGCTCCCAAATCCAACACCAATGCCTCACATCTCTCTCTCTCTCTCTAACAAACTTTTAACAACAAAGAAAAAAACATCCTTATATTTCCCTCAGGATCTATATGTTTCTGTCAGTTCACCAAGTAGCCCATATATTACATCTCCCACATAATTCAGTACACCCAATTACTAATTAGGGTTTTTTCTCCTTCCGCCGGAGAGATTCTCCACCACCAGCTGTGGCTGCCGCACGCCGAGTCCCCTCCGATTC
>NW_019104586.1:147680-178018 GCF_001995035.1 Momordica charantia
CCATTATTGGTTTTTTTTTTCTTTCTTTTTTTCCTTTAACTTTCCGGTTCTTCAATTTTCTTTTACTCAAAACTTTTAAATCATAATATTTTGATTCTACACTTTCGATATTTCTAATTTCATCTGTGAAGTTAAAAAAAATTAGTACTCGTCTCAACAAATTTATGTAGCTTCAATATTGGAAGTTTTTCTTTTAATTTTCCTCCTAAATTCTTTATAATCGAAATAATATATACATATATATTAGAAGTTAGAATTTACCCTTTCAATATAACATTTTACTTTATCACTCTTTAAGTACGAAATGAAGATAAAAGAGTAAAAATGATTATCTTTTTTATAGTTTAGAATCTCAAAATAAGAGCTAAAAGATCAAAATTGAGTCCAAAAGAACAATAGAAAAATCTCCAAAATCCAAAACTAAAATAGAAAAATCTATAAACTTCAAACTATCATTGAAACGTTTACTATTTTTATGGGAAGGAAACCCTTTTGGGGGCTGTTTTGTTAATTAACTTCAAACGGCAATGCAGCTGCAGATATGAGTTGTAAGAAGGCAAAGCTGCCGGATCAAGTTCGAGCCCCGGCGGTCTTCAAGTGCGTTCGGGTGACTGCGGTGGAGGGCGGTGGTGGCGGCGGGAATGAATACGCGTATCAAGCCGTCGTGAGGATCGGCGGGCATGTGTTTAAAGGATATCTATATGATCACGGTGTGGAAGCTAGAGATGGGTTTCCGATGTTTTCCGATTTGCATCTCGGAGGAGGCGGAGACGGTGGTTCGACGTCGTCACCGGCAGTTGATCCCACCGATGTTTATGTGAGTTCCGGTGGTGGCGGACTGGCCGGAGGTTCCAGCTATGGTAATCCAATAAATTGAGTTATTTTTCTCATGTTGGGCTTAGGGATCCATATTGTTGAACATATTCACTGTTGGGTTATAGCTTTTGAATTTGTTTAGTGGGAAAATAAGAATTTAGGCGCCCCTACTTATGGTTTATTTTTATTTGTATACTTATATTGCATTTAATAAAGGGTAGATTGGAAGTTTAAATTTCATTTTAGTCCCTAATATTTTCTTTAAAAGTTTAATATGATATGATCTCTAATGTTTAAGCATTAATGTAGGTATCTATTTAGTTCTAGAACTTTAAAAAATTAATGAGCTGGTTCTTAGTGTTAATTTGCCCGTAATATTCGTCACTAAATTAGTACTACATGATTTTGTTACATGTTTTGTCCATATGTTAATGTACACATATATAGATGTCCGAGCTAGTTTATTAGCATTTCTACTAATCTCACGGAAAACCATCTAATCGTACTACATTTGATTGTAAAAAAAATACGTATGATATTAAATACTAGGTAGGTCATAGGATTTAAACTTATTCCCTCTAAAATCTTTTTGAATTTCCTTAGTTTCTTCAGACCAATGAGTCAACCCACTATGATTTTAATATACATATATATATTCGAAGACATTTCATCTATATCCACTATACAGTCGGTGATAAATTAATAACAACAACTGAACCAAAGCGATTATAGCTTAATGGTAATTGGCATATATATTTTAAAAATTTCATTATGAAAATGAGATTCAGTAAAAATGAACCAATGGGAATGTAGGTACTTTTTTTTTTTTGAAGAAAACGAATTTGACCCTTAGATTTGATTATGTTTTTCAAATAAAATTTCCACTCTCCTCTTTCTTTCTTTTAATTAAACTATTGGGTGCTGATGTTGTTTACAACATTTCTAGCTTTGATTTGAATTATTGAAATTAATCGATCTGATTTTTTAAAAAGCATGAATCCAACTAATTAAGGTATATTTTGTACTTAAAAATATAAATATTTATGGATCAATACCTATCTTTTACTAACCGGCATAAAATTTTTACGAATGGGGGAAAAGTACATAAAAAAATATATATTTTTATATTATTTATTAATCTAAAAGACCACCAATTTTATTGGTGGTCAGGATGGATGGGGGACAGATGATACTTAGTATTGTTGTTTTGCTATTTTGACAGTTCTCTTTTGATCATTCTAAAATACTGAGAAAAAATTCATTCATACACTGAAATTAAGTCAATGCTTAGACCTTAAATTTTATCAAATTAGATCTAAATTTGAATAAGTGATTAAATTAATTTTTCTTTTTACTAATAATAACAAAAATTAAAAAGACAGATTTCTCGGTGTAACCCATCTCCGATCGGGGAATCCCTGCCCCATTTCCGTCCCCAAAATTTCTATGAGACGGGATGGGAATGTGGGAAAAAATCCTGAATGGGGCGGGGATGGGGATGGCCCCGGCCCCGCCCCGTTGCCATCTTATAAGTGCATGCTTTTTAGCTAAAGTTCGTTAGGGGTACTTTATGCTGCGGATAGTTTATGATAACTTTCATAATTGGGTTCTGGACAATTATGTGGCTTTATTTTTAGTATTTTGTTAGGTGAATTTTATTTTTATTTTTTAAAAAAAAGTCAGGATAATTTTAACATGAAGAGAATAAATATGTCATTTACTGCTGAACTATTTTCATGTCCACAAATTTTTACGTAATTTATTTATCAGCGTTCATGAATATTTTTTTAGTTTTTGTATTGATGAGATATTAATTTTACCACTCATTTAATTGATTTTTTTTTTGCCAACATGAGCATAGTTGAGCGATTAAATCGTTCATTTCTCTTATCAGAATTCAAATCCCATCCAGTAAAAGTTTATTTATTTCATCCCATAGATCAAGAGTCTACCAAAATAATCCAAGTCGAGACCCAAGAATAAATGGTGCACTAAAGACTTCTTAGCTACTCTGTCAATAATTTTGACATCCTCCTCATCTAGCCCATCGACTATACTAACATTGACGTAGATGTCAATTTTAATTGAAAAAGTATCAATGACCCGTTTGTAACGTTCTCGTTTATTGCTTATGTTTCCTCGTTTTTAATAATAATAAAAAAAATTACATGCACGTACAACACCATGGATTCAACAATGATAAAACAATATTTTTATTTATATTTTAGAACAAATTAGAAACGAGAACAAGAAACACGAAACTCGTTTTTTTTTCCAAAATCTAAATACAATTTTGAGATTGTTTCTAAAAAATAAGGAAAAATATAAATAATTGTCAAATGCTAAATTTCTTAATAAAATTCGAAACGAGAAGATTACTATTCTTCTAAAAGGCATCAAACATGGTTGGAATGACTCTCATTCACAAACATTCTTCTAGCTCATTGTCTGAGCTGAGCAATACAATGACCAGTACGAAACCCCAAAACTTCATGGTAGGTAATACCACAAGGCCCAATACTCTTGTCATCGTCATAGAACAACATTCTCCTTCAGCTACAATAAAGTTCTCAGCTAGTCACAAATTGAAAAAAAATAAATAAATAAAAGATATAACTTATATAAAGCTTAGGATTCTTTTTTAACGATATTAATGAAGTTTATAAAGTTAACATTGATAAAAATAAAATAAAACATTTTTCATTTTTAAAAATTCATTGCCCTCCTAAAAATTATAATTTTAAATTCCATTTGTCGAAATATGTTGGTGCAACCCTTAAAAGATGATTTGCAAATTTGAGCACTAAAATTAATTTGGATACTTTGTCTAGCTAAGCCCAATCTAATCGTATACAACTCTTAAAAGAGAATTTTCTGAAAATCAGGAGTTGGGAAATTGTTGAACTAATTAATTAAAAACAAATAGAAGCAATATTTTGTTGTTTTCTCAAGTAGTTGTTCAATTATGAATATTAATTATTATTATTTTTCAACTATATTTTGATTTAAGTAGATGTATTATATTTTAAAATAAATCTGTAGGATGAGCCAATGAAAACAAAATAACAAAAATATATATCTTTTAAAGATTATTTTTTTTTTTCAGTTCAAAAATTACAAGAGTAGAAAATTGAACCACTGGCCTTAGAGATGATAATAGATATATTTATATCCACTTGAGTTATGTTCGTATTGACTTCTAAAAATTGATTAGATTACTGCAACTTTTATAAACTTTAATTTCAAATACATATCTATGCTTTTAAAAAATCTACTACTATCCTTTGCTTTTGATTAAAACTTTACCCAAACACCTCTTTTAGGAATAACACAAATAAAAAACATTAAGTTATATGCATTTGCACTTTGAAACGAGCTACAGAAATAATCTAAAGGAATATTATACCATTTTTTCTCCAAAACTAACCAGCTCCAACCAAAAACAATACTTTAAAACGTTTTATATACCACCAAATTATTGAAACAAAATCTCTTATATCTAGAAACTCATTTTAAATATCCACAAACATATAAAAATTAGCAATTAGATAAATTTGTATTACTTTTATAGTGATGAGAATATATAATTAAAGGATAAAAGATTGTCAAAACAAGTATAGCTAAGCATGTAATTAGCACATATTTCCAATTAAGAGGCTATGAATTTAAACCCTACCCCTACTCTGCCTGTTGTACTAAAAAAGATGAAATTAAATCAAGGTTAAAATATATATAGAACTTAATTAATTATATAATGTAATTCAACCTAAAAAGACTTATCCCTACAAAACAATTTTTCGACCAAATAAATAAACAAGCAAACAAAAAATTGTCATATGTGCCGACAAAATATGGGTGCTTGTATATTACTCTAAGTTTTCATAAAAAAAAAAAAGTTGTAATGTCACAATCACAAGTTGCCCAACAAAATAGAGAGAAAACCAAACCCCAAACAAAAGACAAAGATTATTACCAAAAAATAAAAATAAAAATAAAAACTTTCAGCCCACAATAATACATACTTGGAGAAATATATGCAAAATCTCATGAATAAAAACAACCTTATGCTTTCTTTTTTCTTTTTTGTGAGAGAATAAAAATAAACCTTGGAGCTTGCTTCTTCTAGTGTGTGTTATTACATTGGAGTTTGTGACCATACCAAACATAATAGTAAATATTCCCTTATCTTTGAATTTTGAGCACAAACTTTATTGTAGACTTTTTGTCTTCATTTTTATTTTATTGATCAACCCAAAATTATAGTAATAGTAATTTATTTACATGTCTATCAAAAAAAAAATTATTTACATGGGTACGAGGGCTATGTACACATTTTTTAAGTCATCAAACAAATGAAGTTTCTTGTGGCACTTAAAATAGAAAAAATGGAGTGGTCATCCATAATTTAAATTTCTTACTTTGGCTTACAATTCCCTAGTAGTGCATGGATAATATCTTCAACATTGAGTATGATCATCCTTTTCAATTTTACCTTTAATGCATGCATTAAAAATGTTTAATAAAGTGATCCTATGAAAAAATAGTATGTTAAAATTTATTATTAAGTAATTGTTTTGTTGATATATTCGGTATAGACATGTAATTAGGACATGCCATTGGTAAGAAATAAACCTTTTTGATGAGCGTATCAGATTTTGTCAATGGACAAAGTTAATTTCATGCATATTTATTATGTGTCAAAATTAGTTAATATATAAAAACAATAATGTAATAATGCATCAATTTTTTGTGAACAAATCTTTTAACCATTTTCTTAGGGAAGTATCCAATTGATAATTTTTATACATTAAAATTGAGAATTTTTTAAAAAATATTAAAGATCAAATTGAAAATTTTAAAAGATTAAGGACTAAATTGAGAATTTTAAAAGATTAAGGTACCTACCTTAAAAGATTAGAGACAATTTGGTATATTTAGTCTTTTCATTACTTATAACTATTGGATTAGGAAGACTAGAGTATAAGTAATGTCTGCATAAAACTATTTCCTAAAACCTCCGACGTTTAGAAAGATAAGAATGTCTTAATCAATTGAGTTATGTTTATATCGGTAATTTTTTATTTTTTCTGTTTTGGTACATCAAGCGGGATTGGGGAATTTGAACTCATGACATTTTGGTTAGAAATAGATATCAATTACCGTTTAATTAAACTCATTGTTGGCCTTTTAAACACAAATGAAAACTTATCCACTAAAAACCAAAATATAAATTCAATGTGACAATTTAGCTACCAATTTTATAACCATACAACCATCATTTGATTAACCCATTATTGTATGCAAGAATTAATTGATTTTATTTCTGGGTACAAGGATTAATATGTGTACATTACTTTTTCTTACCAAAGTGGTAGAATAAAACTATGAAAAAAAGGTTGATTTTTTCTTTTCAAATATGTCAACAAGTTATAGTTTTCTTCTACAAATATAATTAATAATTATTGAATTGTTGTTATCAATAAATTATTGAATAATGTATAATGATTATTAAATTGACAAAAACAAAATATGATATACAAAATCTTTTTTGGCAATTAATAAAGTATAAAAATAATACCTTTGTGAAAAAAAAAAAATGGTATACAAATAATAGAATATTGTTTTTTTAGTTCAAAAATTGTATGATTATAAATTAAACCATCGACCTTTAAGATGGTAATAGATATTTTATCCAACTAAGCTATGTTTGGATTGACAGAATTTCTTGTCTTGCAAAATAATTAAATTTAGACATTGACATGTTATTATTTTGGCATGTATTAGGGATCATAGTTTAAAAAGTTTCTTATAATCATAAAATAGTCATCATATATAAAAGAATCTATATATGGATGAACCCAAAAAAGGGGAAAAAATGACAACAATTTTTATAAATAGACCAACCATTACCTATCTATGACATTTCAAATAAGGGAATTATATAAATGGCAAAATGGAAATACATATTTTTAAATATAGCAACAAGTTAAAATTGTATTCAAATAGTTTTCTCAAAAAAATAAAAATAAAAATTGTATTCAAATAGCATAATTTGACTTGAATTTGAACCAAAAAATACTATCAAGCCAAATTAGTGATATATTTTTTTTATAAAATAAAAGTAGTGACATTTTTTTTTAAATACAAAAGATATATTTATATATTTTTAAACACAAATCTTTACATTGTTAAATCACAATGCTATGGTGATTGAACTGCTTTCGTAGCAATTTTACGGCCCATTAAGTATCATCTCTTGGCCCAATACAATAAATTCCAAGGAAACAGAAACAGGAATTGGATTTTTGTATATAATTTGTGTGAAAGTTGAGTATGTGGTCTAAAATTTTGAATTTAATAGATTTAGAATCTAAAAATGGTTTGTGTGTAATTACAAATTTAATAGTCAAAAATCAAATTTGTTATTGAAATCGCTTTTTATGCTCCTCAACGTTTGATAAATATTTTAGTTTTAATTTTATGTTGTGCAAAAAAAAAATATATGTTTCATCTCAATTTCTTTGATATGTTTTTTTGCCAAGAGTTTATAAACTTAACTTTCTGAAAAAGAAAATCAAAATGGTAATGGAAAGGTGCTTAATTTTCATTTTTATTAATTACCAATCAATAATCATTATCTTCTTTATTGATTTTGGGTATGATTAAATTAATTTTTGGTTTTTCTTATTTTAAATTTAGAATTAATTCTATGTAAAAAGTTACAAACTTATACAAAGTAATTTACTATTTTCTTGCCAACCTGACATAGTTCAACTGGTTAACACATAGAGATTGTAAGTTTAAATCTTCACCTCACATATTGTACTAAAAAAAAATAATTTATTCTTTTCTTCTTTTCAGACATCTCAATTTATTCATCTGTTGAGAGTTATTAATCTCTCAAGAATTCTCTTTATTATTATTCTCTAGTCTTTCTAAATAGTAAGTTTCAATGAATTATTTGAAATACCTCTATGCTTTAAAATAGTTTGGTTAAAACCTCGACCTTTTATAAACGTCTGAAAAATAACATTTAAGCAAACATTCGTTAATATTTTAAATTAAAAAGTTGATGTGACAGAGTTTAGCATGATGCGACAATTAACGTGGGATCTTATCTAGATTAAGTTTGAAAAGAAAAATGTGAAAAAATTTATCATTTTTAAAAGGGGAATGCGGCAAAATTGAGTGGACAACAGAGAAGAAAACTCTTTTGAGAATGGAGGAAGAATATCTTTAGATTAAATTTGGAACTTTCAAAGAGTATTTTTGAAACGTTTATCAAAAGATAGTTTTCCTATTAAATAAAGAAGAAAGTTCAGCAGTTTTGTTTTTTTTGTTTTTTTGTTTTTTTGTTTTCATAATTTAGCAGGTCGTTCTATTTTTTATTTTTTAATACAACAATATTACACAGGAGTGAAGTTTGGAACTCCCCGGATTGTTGTTCTACTCAAATTAGTCTTTTAAATGTTTTTATGCGACTTATGTAGGGAGCAATTTGTCTTCCGTCAATACTTTTAATTTCATGGTATTCATCCGGTTTTGTTTGTTTGTTGTCTTCTTTCTATTTTGATAAAAGAAATTAATACACAATAAATTTAAACAATAACATAGGTGGGTAAAAGTCCCAAATCCTCTTTCCATATTAAATGCAATGGTTCCTTCTCACCGACATATGTAATCAACCAATTGTATTGGATAGTAAATTAGTTTTATATATTTAACAATATAGCACTCTTTTTTTACATTTTCAAATATAACAAATTTTTTAGATTTCTGATTTTGAATATTTCAATATTTCCAAATTATTATTTTCAGACATACATATTGCTAGTATATCAGATACTCACATTAGTAATATATCAAATGTATATCATACATTTATATTTCAAATATATCACACACTCATATTAGTAGTATATCACGTACATATCCAAGTATATCAAAATATCATATCAATAGTATATCAGACGTATATCAAACATATATCAAACATATATCAGACATATATTACATAGAAACTCACATCAGGTATATCAGAATATCATATCAATAGTATGTCAGACATATATCGTATTTAATAGGTTTTTTGTTCATCTCGTTCTTCATTCTCTTTTAAATTAGTGAAGTGTTTATGTTATTCATTTTATTCTAATAGAAAGTATATTTGTTGAGTATATATCACACTGATATACTAAATATAAGATATATTTTAGGTACATTAGTGTTATATCTTCCATATATCATGACTATATCAGTGATGAATCAATAAATGGTAAACAATATAACCATATAAGAAGTTATATAAGTGGTATATCAGTTGCATATACCAACAATTCCAACATGCAGTCGCATGTTTGTTGGGTGTGTTGACCTAAACTTGTAGTTTGTATTTATGTAAAAACAAATGTATATTCAATAAATTTGTTGTTGAATTCATAGCATTGCATTGTCCAAAATCCAATAAACTAAACATCCAAGGTTATTATCATGTAACCGGGATAGTATATATACTGGTAGATATTTGATATACCCCTGATATACGAGTGGGTAATGTCACGTGAATAACCTAAAGAGTCTACAGTATATGGATAAGGTTGGGTACCTTATCCTAGCAACACTATGGATACGGCCCACTTTGTAAACGTTACAGACGACTCGATCCAGGTCATTCGTGTAGAGACATGCGAGTGAGGGTATCCTATACAATGAGTTTGTATAAGACTGGACCGCGAAATAGCCAATCTTTAGGTGTAACGTCGTTGACTAATAGATTGCTGTTTCATAGGATGACTAGACAACTCATTCTCAATCCTGAGTGAGTTGTGGACTCCTGCCTGTGAGGGCTCGTCCTTTGATCTGTATGGGTGAGAGTGGCCCGAGTCGCCGACTCAATATTCCTACCATTTTGGAGACGAGACCGAGTGGGGAGCTGGGAACATAACTTCACAAGATGAAATTCACTCCTCCTCGATTTAGGGAGTAGATGAATGTTCTCTTAAATGCTGACTCCGGGACTTGAAAAAGGGGTCTCACCCTCTCACTAGCCCGAGAGGGACTTCCGGTTACTGGTCGGACCATAACCGGATTGTTCATTAGAGGAGCAGTGGTATTTAAGGAGTAAGATGTAACTTAGGGATAAAACGGTAATTTGACCCAACTTGAGTTACGAGCACTCATGAAGGATCGACTTGTCATTAATGGTTATATATCCATGGACACGAAAACATTCTGCAGTGAGAAGAGTGCAACTGTGGGTCTTTAGTGGAGTGACCCGTAGTTAACGAATGTTGATTAATCTCGTATCGTTGGAGCTTCTGATCTGTAGGTCCATTAGGTCCCCTTGCTAGCTCATAACGGGTAAAACGAGGATCAAGTTTTTGGAAGAATTTGAACGGTTCAAATTGCTCAAGGGATTATATGTATATTGATACATTATAATATATAGATTATTCTAAATTAAAACTATATATTATGAGAGATATTATTTGAATGAGATTCAAATAAAATTAATATGAATAAGATTCATATTAAAACTACATGTTAAAAATAATGTGCCTAAGATGTACGTTACGACTATAAGTTATATGAGAGAAATTTTTTAGAATATGATTCTATTTTTATAAATAATTAAGTGTTAATTATTTATTTGATATATATATATATATATATATATATATAAATAAATTGATTATTAATTAGATTAATAATTAATTAATATGATTAATTAATTATATATATATTATTAATTATTAATTATTAATTATTAATATTAATTATTAATTATTAATATTAATATTAATGTTAATATTAACACTCACCTGCTTAATTGTAGGGGAGTGAGATTGTAGGGGAGTGGGATGGCAGTTATGACGTGAGGTAGCCACGTCAGTGATGTAGAATGGTTCTGCAAAAATACTACCAAGAAAAAACAGAACAAGAGTTCTCTCAAGTTTTTTCTCTCCATCTCAATCTCTCTCAATAATCCCTCTCGTTCCAAACAAACGCTCCCACAAGCGTGTTCTCGAGACCCAAGAGGATAGCACGGAAGATTTGGTAGTGGTATTCGGGTGGAAATTAACTTGAAGAAGAGTTCTTCAAAGGTAATAACATTTTCCCCTGTGTTCATTTTTGCACTTGTTTGATTTTGTTTCTCCAAAATTCATGAACGGTGATCCGCTTCCGCTTCAGGATTCACATCCCATCAATGTATATATACCAACATGTAATCACATTAGTTGTTCATTTTGAACCAAAACTTCAATCTCAAAAACAAATTTTTTTTTTTTTGTGGAATATGATATAATCATATCATAAGTATATATATATTAATACACATATATCATAATTATATCAGAAGTATATCACTAGTAAATTGGAACTATGTGAAGCACATATCAAACATATATCAATGGTAAATCAATGATAAATCATATATCAGTACTATATCAGTGGTAAATCTCATATCAAAAGTTTTATCAGTAGATCAATCAATGGTAAATCATATAATTACCTCAGAAGTTATATTAGTAGATATCATAGCTATATCAAAAGTAAATCAATTGTATATTAGATGTATTTCAAATATATATTAGACATATATTAGGGTTATATCATATAATAAGTTATATCAATAGTATATCAGTGCTAAATTAAAAGTATATCAAGTTTATATATATCAGTAGAAATCGAAGGAAAATTGAAATGTAGGATTTTCTGGGCTTCCGCATTTTAGGCTTATTTTTAGGTTTACTGTGCTTGAATTTGGGCTGCCGGACATATCTCAAGTTGTCCCTTATATATATGTATATATATATTTATTGTGCATACTTTGACACATAATTAGGAGCTCTTTTGACTTTATTTCAATATTTTTGTTTTTAAGGTATTATAATTCTTTTTTTTTTCCTAGCTCCCTTTAATTTGATACAAATATTAGGGGTTCATGATTTGAAAAAAAAAAAAAGTGTTCATATGAATAAGTGCTTGGAGTAATGTGATAGGTTAATCATTAGAAGTTTCAAACAGATTTAGGTTTTTATTATTTAAAACAGAAAAATAATTAGGTAAAGCTCAAATTAATTCTTTAAATAGATTTGTCAAAATAAAACATTTGAACATTTAAGAGAAAATAATATAAATATAAGAGTTTACCGACCAAAATTGAAGATCAGAACATAAAACATGAAACAGGAAGAAGTCACTAATTTGAATCTAATTCAACTAGTTAAAATATGTTGACCAAAAGATGAGAGGTTGGAATTTGAATATTCAAATTTGTTTTAGACAAATAAAAAAAGAAAAAAAAAACTTTGAGAGAGTTTGATTTAAGAACTGTGTGTGTGTGAAGAACTTTGAGAGAGTTGTGTGTGTGTTAAATGCTTTTAATTTCAAAACGCCGTTAGGTATGAATTATGAGTATACAACAAATAAAAAAAATCTATTATTCAAAATAGAAGCTTGTAAATATTGTTTTTACCGATATGTTTTTTTGGTTTTGTTATCTATTTTAAGAAAACTCAAAATATTATTTAAATTTTGAAAATTAAAAAAAATAGTTTTAAAAACCATAATGGGTAGTTCATTGGTTCAAAGGGTTAGGATAATATAAATATATATCACGTTGGATGTTGACCTGCCACGTGTCAAAATCGAAAAGGTGGGTTGACTTAGGATCCTTGCAAGATATAGAAATTAACCTAAAAACACTGAGGTCGACAGTTAGGGCACGACCTAAGAAGCCGAGCTGACCTCCAGCGAAGTTCGTAACAGTGTCTCTTCTGAACCCGACAACACGTCGCATTTTTAGGGTGTGTCAGAGTTTCTGTCTGGTCCGGTTTATATAAATAGAAACTCCTATCTAAAATGTAAGGTACAAAAATCTAGACATACTCAGCGAGTTAGATCGGATTGTAACTAATTTGTTCGTCGAAGTGTTAACCTTGTTTTACAAGTTCCTCAAGTGTTCTGGGAGGTCGTTTGACAGCTCAGAGAAGATCCTTCCGATCTAGCCTTTTTCCGAGCTCAAATTCAAGCTCAAACAATATATATACACGATCGAGTGAGTTTTGACTTCAACCCATCAATAATCATTTGGAGAAACAAAATAAATTTGCTTTTTTTTTTCCTTCTTCTTCTTCAAGTGATCGTGATGAATGATTGAGCTTTATAAACCTATATGATAATATAAGTTCAAATTCTATTGATGTTTCTAAACGTGGACACCTTTTCAATAATCTTAAGATTATAATTTTAAAATATTTAATTTATTTTTATCTTTTAAAAATGTGAATAAAAAACTACTTTTAATTAGTACTGGTTAACTTTTGCTATATATCTTTATTAATAGAATCTCGAGACACTCATATTTAGATTTTTCAATAGATGTAGTGTTTAAAATGTCAGTTTTATGTATGGTGTTAGCATGAAAAAAAATTAAATACGACGTAAGAGAAAAATTTTGATGATAAAATTCAAATTGTATGGCAAAAAAAAAACATATATATATATATATATATATATATATTTTAGTATAACAGTTTTGAGTATATGTATGATCCAACCTCTAATTTCGAAGGAAAAAATATATGTCAATTATTGTTGAACTATGCTTATGAAAAGTAGGGAAATAATAAATAAATTTTAACCTGACGAACTTAATCAATTTTTACCTTTAAATTTTACATTTTATGAAATTTGCACTTTAAATTTGAATAAATGTTGTAATCTTCCCCTTCTACTTTTAAAAGTATGGCAAATTTTCCAGGTAAATTTTCTTTTGAAATCCAATGAATTAATAAATATATATTTTGTACCAAATTGATAAGATTAAAAAATTATATATATTAAAAATAATTTTGTTGAAATTTGTAAATTTTTGTGGAGTTATTAATGGTCGGTTTTTTTTTTTAATGCAAATGATAAAGACTTTGGCTCTATGCTTCTAAAACGTGGCAAAAAGACGTAGGTTTTACAATTAATGATGCAATTTCTCATGTAAAAGTTTTATATTGACTTTGAAAAGAACAATATTTTGAGTCAAAATAGGGATTTGAAGAAAACCCAAATATAAGATAATTCAATAAGGGAAATCATGAATTATAAAATTGCACAAAATCAAGTATTCTCCAATATAAACATTAGATAAAAGAAAATTTGATACTTTTAGAGAGCCTCATACTACAGTAATTAATTGTAATTTTTATCGATGAAACAATTTCAATTATCACAAAAGTCATATCTCCTTACCACAAAATTTGTAGAAGGCGGGATTTTAACGTCCTATATTTTTAACACATGGGTAGCTCTCCAAGTATTTGTATTTGGGCAAAGAAAATTTAGTTTGTATAACGAGTCTAACAAAATTAATAATTGAAAGTGGAAATCATAACTTTGGAATTAATAATGTTGATTGGAGCAGTTAGCTTTCTATCCATCAATTCTCTCCCAAAAATAATCACTATGAGTTTAGCACAGCGATAATTCGTATCTATCTTTGATCAAAATGTCATGAGTTTGAATCTCCCACTCTACATATTGTACTAAAAAAAATCTCTCTAACAACATATGCACTTTATTTTTATTATCTATTTTTCTATGTTACTTCTAAGCACATCATTTTCTTTATGACATCGGCCATTAAATGTTTTTCTTTTAATTTTAGAATTTGAACACATATCATGACAGGGGTGTTTGTGGGTTGGGTTGGGTTGGATTGAGGGCTATTGCAGGCCGAACCCTATCCCTTGTATTGTAGATTCCTCTCACCCAAACTAACCATTGTTAAATTACTAACCCAAACCAAGCCAATTGGTTCGGTTCCATCGATTCTTTATCTTGTCATGAGATGGGAAAAAATGAAAAATATACCTACTTTAAATCACATTAAGCACCTACTTAATAAGATGCTCACAAGAACATAGTCTCCAAAATTCACACTAAAACATAAATAAAATCCGACAAAAATATAGTTTCCAAAATCCAAACACTAATACATAAATAAAATCTCACAATAACATAGTCTCCAAAACTACAAATACATATAGTCTTCAAAAGAAAAAACATAAAGTATCCAACTGATCGCAAGTCTAATAATAAACTCATAAAGTTAACATGAACAACATCTTCTAGTATGCTCCTTATATGATCCTATATTGTAGGTATGAAAATAATTAGAGATTAAAAAAAGCAATCCCTAAAATTATTAATTATTTACCATAAAATTCAATAGGTGTGAATGTAGTTCATGATCTTCAAAACTCTTCCATTGCTTTTAGTGAAGTTTGTAATCTTGCATTGCTCCTTAAACCCTAAAAGAGATTTGAAAAAGTAAATCATGCAAAAATATTATCCAAAACTACAACAATTTAAAAATAATATAAAATACATACATAAAAGTGACTTTACCTAATAAAATTTGCTCTCTAAGTTTCCAATTTTTCAAGTTGTGGAGGAAGATTTAATAAGATTGGCTTTGCCCGTGGCCAATTTTGTGTACATATTAAAGCCTCTACCATCTTAAGGTCTAAAGAACTCCTAAAAGAGTCAAGTATCCTGCCTCCCGTGCTAAATATTGATTCAAAAGTAACTGTTGATACTGGAACGACTTAGTCATCTCGTGCAACTTGTGATAGGAATTTGTATTTGGAAATATTTAATTTCAACCAATTCAAAATATCAAAACTATTGATAAGATGCTCATTAGATTCTGACAAATATCGATCCACATAATTTCTCACTTCATTCAAAATTTTCTCTTCTCTCCTTCTTTTATATTCCAACTATAAATCTATTTCCATGTCATCACAATCATCATTCATTTAAGCTCTATGAATATAAAACGAATGTTTAGACTAATCCTGAGCACTTGAATCACTTTCCTTGTAAAAATCATATAACCTCATCAATCTAATTTTTACTTCATTAGTCAATATTCTAGCAGTTTCATCTCCATAAATACTTCGTAAAAAGACACAATCTAATTTATATATTGGATCAAGTACAACAACTTAAAACAACACTTTGTTCATCTTGTCAATGAACCCCAATACTTATCAAATTTTATTCTCATATTTGAAGTCATGGTATACAATATAGTATTTGAAATTTGGCCCCAACCTATTAAACGTCGTTGAATCCCACAAAGTTCATGGAAGAATGTATTAGAGGTTACGAACATTGAACCACTAACCTTCAATGTAAGATCATAGTACATTTTCAAAAGTTTTACAAATGGTCTAACATTATTCCAATCAGCTAAAGTCGGTGGCCCTATTACCTTCACCCCATTTCATCTTCTTTAAAGTAATTTACAAAATCATCATCCTCCTCTTCTAAGTATTGAAAAGCCTTTTCAAATTTTAAAGCACAATCCAGCATGAAGAATGTTGAATTCCATCTTGTAGTCGCATCTAAACAAACAAAGGCCTTGATTCAATCTTTTCATGTCCTACACACTCTAAAAAAATTTCAATCGCTTGGGCGAAGATCTAACATATATATCTTACAACATTTCGTACACTAGCAATTGATTCATGCAGATCTCTCAAACCATCGTTAACAATCAACTTCATAACATGAGCACGACATCTCATATACAATGACTCATCATATAAAACAATAGATTTCCAAATATTTAGTCTTCTCTTCATATAAAAGATAGCAGAATCATTTGAAGTTGCATTATCAACTGTAATTGAAAAAACTCTTTCAATACCCCACTCCAACAAACAACCTTCAATTTTTTTACCAATTGTCTCACCTTTGTGATTTGCTATTTGACAAAAATTCAATATCCTCTTTTGTAAGTTCCACTCAAAATCAACAAAATGTGATGTGAGAACCATATAATTGACATTTTGTAACGAAGTTCTAGTATCTGTAGTGAGACAAATTCCTTTATAACCTATTATCAGAGCTAATTTCAAAAGTTTTTTTCTCATTTACATACAACTGATAAATATCTCGAGCAATTGTTATCCTGGAAGGAATATCAAACTTAGGACATGCAGTATTACAAAATTATTTGAACCCTTCCGTCTCTACGAATCTAAATGACAACTCATGTAAGACTAGCATCTTAGCACATGCATCTCTAACTCTTTGTTGACTAAAGGCTAGAGACAAAAAAATTCATATTGTTACCCCTTTTACCATAAGTGGATTGAAATTTTTTAGTACAGTTTGTCCTCTGGCTTGCTCTCTAAATGGATACTTTTTGCATTGTTTTCTCAAATGTTTCCATAAGGTACTAGTTCCACATGAAGGAGTGTCACAAGCATAATCCTTATTAAAGTAGTTACACTTTCACTTAATTCCTTGTGTACTAGATTTTTCCATTTTTGTTAAGTGGTCCCATACAGAAGATGATGATCCAGTTAGTTTTCTTTTACTACTATTTTCTAATGGTTTAGGACATGTCTCTGAAAGATTAAGAGGTGGTGTTTCGCTATTAAAATCATTGCTCTCCGACTCAACCTATAATAATTAAATTTTAAAAAAATAAAACTAAGAGAAAAGGTGGGCATGAGGCACAATATTTTTAAAATCTTTTTTTCTAATAAAACATTTTTTTTACTACTAGTATTCTTTTGATCTTATAAAATATGAGCCAAACATACAACATGATAAAAAAAATGTTGATCTTCTAATTTAAAACAAAATTCAAGAATATTAGAATGAATGTTCGTGCAAGAAGTTATAAATCCAAGGAATTGGCTTACGTAAGAAATTAGCATACTCACAGACAATACTATTTATATAACTACGATAACTAGTTGACAATGATGCCTGAAACATGGTTGAGCAACCTTGAGTTTGTCAACAAATGTAGTCTTCTTGTCAAAGTTACTCAATAAATTTTTAACTTCATCCATCAAGTAGGTGAAAAATAAAAAATCTATAGTTACAATAAAGACATCGCTAGGAAAAAGGGGTCTATAAAATAGTCGTGCAAATAGAAACATATGCAAATCCAAATGTAAAATACCAAGTAATTAAAATGAGAAGGAAAAAGTTACCATTTTTAGATTCAGAACCTAGAAAAATATAAAGCGTGAGGTCGGCCTACACTACATGAGAAGATGAGATAGAAAGAAGACAAAGAGAAGACGAAAAACAGTCAAGCAAAGACGAAGAAGATGAACTTGCGATGTACTGTGATGCACTGTGCTATGCCGAGATTGCAGAGAGATGAGAGGCAGCTATCGAAGTCAAAGAGACAAGAAATAGAATTTCAGGTGGGAGAGAAAACTAAAACATAAAAAAAAAGGGTTAAAAACCCTAAATATGTTAAGTTGTAATGGGCTGGGGCAACTGGGATTTGTTAAGTTGTATTATTACATTAGTAAAAGTCTAAACGAAACCATAGAGGTTAAAAAAACTAATAAAAATAAAATTTTATTATAAAATTTGGTCGATTCGGTTCAACCCTAAAAATTAACTTCTGAACCAAAAAACCGAACCGACCCAGGTTGGGTTGCTAGGTTTTTCAGGTCTTCAGTTTTTTGAACACCCTTATCATGACTTACTAAATTTTCCTAAGAGCACATGCTTGGAGAACTAACTCTTTAATTTTTTAATCTAAGTGATTTTTCTCTAAGAACAAACTAATTTATAGTTTGTTTTGGGTGATTTCTAATCTAACCCGTGAATTGGCAAGGACGGGTATGTTAAACTTCCAGATCAAGCTTAGTGAGGGAAAATCTGCACATACGAAACAGACACTCTGATGCTCAAGTCAGTAAGAGGTTGATTTTAGGTTTCAAGTTGAGGAATGCATATCTCAAGATAGTGTGGCAGTTTTATTTTTAGGATGTCAAGTGGTGGAGCACGTGTAATCGTTTTGTTGGGTCTTTGGCAAATTAGTTAGGCAGTTACCATAAGTCGGGGTTTCTTATCTTGGGGCATGGTCTTTCCTTAAACCAAATGGGGTTTGAGCTAGCTATTGTTGGGAATGACAATATAAAACAAAACCATTTGTCCCACATGGGAATATTATCCATTGGGAAGTTGGTTTATAAGCCCAAGTTAGAGAGTGGGTTTAAAAATCTAGTTTATGGGAATCCTATAAAGTATAACCCACATGCGTGCCGGCCTAAGACGCGTGGCAGGACTGGAATATATGGTGGTTGTGGTTTTATTTTATTTTATTTTTATTTAAAAAAAAATTATTTTGGGTTTTTCCTCACTATAAATACATCGTAACCCCACCACCTCATTTCATCCCATCTTTCACTTACTCTCCTTAACTACTTCATTCTCCCGTTTTGTTCTTAAGAATTTTCTGAGCATATGTTTGATTTCACTTCATTCTGACAAGTGCACGTTTGAGCTAGAGGTTGTGTAACTTTGAGGAGCATTCCGACAATAGAACGGATTTAGCATCAAGGTCGCGTCAAATTTTGCTTTCAAGGTAGTGGTTCTGCCCACGGTACAACGACGATTTTTTTTAAATGTTCCTGTTTTGTCCTTCTCCTTCTCAACAATTTGAAAGCAAAATTAACTTCATGGCTACTATCCGCTCCGAGAAGGTCCTACCAAACTCATCCAAATTAGAACCACTCAATGGGTCCAATTACTGTTGTTGGTCCTAGAAGTTACTAATTATCTTCTTTGAGCAGTTGAAGATCGATTACATCTTCACCACTCAGCTTGCTGCCATTGCCACTACTCCACCTAGTGTCACTGTCTAGTTATAAGCTACTTAGAAGAGTGTAGACTATCCCTACAGACCAACTTTGTCCTCACTCACAAGCTTCCAAGTAGATTGCTCCAAGTAAAGCACGCTTAACTTTGACGTTCTTACAATTGAGTTACCGAAAAGGAAGGTGCATCTTGTTGGTATAAATAGTGACTATCAATTCTTTCAAGCCTTTTCTTAACCATTCTTCTATAATATCAGGATCCCTCTCATTCATATGTGGTATCGATTCATTCATGTACCCGTCCTCTCTAGTCGAGCGTCACACAAATTATAGAAAGAAAACAAGACGGTTTGCGGGCATCTCCTTAACCATATGAACGACTCTCTTTTTTATCTGTTCGTAGTCCAAAAATATACATAGATTATTTGGGATACTTTAGAGTCCATATATGGTGGAGACGGAGCAGGCTTAGAAGTACATCGTCAGTAAATGACTGTAATTTCAGATGTCAGGTGACAAACCAGTAATGGACCAGTGAGTACGAAAATCTAGTACCTAATGTATTGTCCGAAGGCATGAAGATGTGTGAGATTCTTCAAACGAACGTGTTGTTAGAGAAATTTCCTCCGTCCATTACTGTAAGCACCTGAAACAAAAGAATAAGGACATGACGGTACAAGAACTGGTCGGCCACATGCTTACAAAGAAAGCCAATAGGCAAAAAGATAAGCTTCTCAATCCTTAAATCTAGTTAAAGCTAATCTGGTTGAATATTCTAGTGCTTTCAAAGACTCCAGAACAAAAGGAAAACAAGTCTTTAAGGATAGAACACAAAAGACGAAAGGATTCCAAATCAAAAATACTGGAGGAAGAATCGAGAAATCAAAGCTAATCTGTTATATCTGTAGAAAACCTGAACACAAATCCTACCAATGCATATATAGAAAAGACAGGCAAGATTAAAAGCATGCTCCACAAGCCAACCTTGCAGAGACAAACGATATCATTGTTGTCGTGACAGTGGAAGCAAATCTAGTGGAGAACAAGTTTGACTGGATTCTTGACACCAGAGCATCTAGAAATTTCTGTTCAAACCATGATCTCTTCCACGACTTCCACGACTCTACTAATGGATAGTGTGTTTTACAGAAAATTCGACCAGTGCTAGAGTATTTGGAAAATGGAAGATTCATTTAAAACTTACCTTAGGCAAATCTTTATCCTTAAGCAATGTGTTATATATCCTTCCCCACATATGAATCTTGTGTATGAGAGTCTACTCAATCGAGATGGACTTAGACTTGTGTTTGAGGTTGACAAGGTTATTGGTAAGGGTTGTCAAGGCTCTCCAAAATATTTTCGGATTTTACTAAATCTAACTTGTAAAAGTAGTGACTACATTGAATCCCAAGGGAACCAATGAAATTAATTTCTCAAAGTTTTAATAAAATTGGGGGTTTTGAATTTGAATTTTGAAATTAAAAAACTAAATGTAAAATGGAAAAATCAATCTTACCAAACTTCCAATCCAAAAGTGTGATTTTCATCCAATTGTAATCTTGATCATAGGCTTTACACTAAATTTATTTTTAATTAAGAACTTAGTCTTACTCGGAACAGCCGTGGTAAGTTTTAATTCACTAAATTTAATTAATTTATACTAAACATCAAAATTAAATTTTATTAATTAATCAATTGGACACGATAGTATTCCATATTAATCAAAGAATAACATTAAGGATAATAAAAATAACTAAACCAATTAATTTGAAATAATTGCAAGTTAATTAATTTTGTCCATTTATTTTCCTGGAGTCTATTATGCAAGCTATGTAATATGAAAAGCCATAAATACACACACATAAGCAAACTCCTTGCTACTTATCTCAATCATTCCTGACAATTATGGATCACAAATTCATTGGTAGCAGTAGAACAATTAATATGAATTAAGATGTCAATTTAATTAATATAAACTGTTCATAAATAATAAGAACAAGAAACAAAGAATACTTGAAAAAGAAGAAATCTCTATCTAACTCGAGCTTCCCAAACTTATTATTGGACTTGAATCACCTTTCAATTGGAAGAATTAAAGCTTAGCCAGTCATAGTAGAGGGACAAAACTTGAATTTAGGAGAAGAGAGCTCTTCGTTTGTCGCAACGTGGAGCAGCCGACGTCTCTATTAAGGGTATTCTTTAAATAAAGAATTTTGGAGTCGCCACCAATTATATTGAAGGTGTGACTGGACAACTAATTATTAAAAATGATCTATATAAACCAGGTTAGGTTCGGGAGTCGTTTGTGTGTAGGGACGGTGTTAGCACCCTACAACACACCCGTTTAGACGGTTACTACATTTTCTCTTATATTATCCAAATATCATATAAAAAATGGTCCTTATTTTGAAAGGGGATTTCATTGTTACTAAAGAAATATCTCATTTGGACTTATTCTCAACTTCGAGGATGATCAATTCAACTTTCAGGTATGTCCACAGGTTGAGATGTTCCCTACAGTCAACTTAAATACCTCATCCTAGACAAAACTTTCCTTAGACAAAGTTCCCTTATGATCAAATTTTAGTCAATTATTTAAATATCTTATTATGAAAACAGTTCTTTACTTTGTAAAAACAATTTTATTTAAAAAATATCTCAATTTTACCTTAACAAATAAATCAAGGATTTGATATGGTGAGTGGATCTAGACTCATTAATCTAATATCATTATTAAATTTTCTTTTAAATAAAAGAAGACTTTGCCACAAGAATTTGCGAAATTTTACCATCTCAAGTCCATCATAAGAACTACATGACTTGATTTAAAACCCCTTTTTAAAATGAAATTTTGAAAATTTGTGCGCTTGCACAGGAGTCACTCTACGAAAGCACACTACTTAGCCCTCGTTAAAAAACAAATGTTGTTATTGATGTTATTTTTTTTTACGAAATCTTATTTTTAATTTTAGGGGAAAAAAAAGTCCTTACCAAATATTTAAAGGTTACTGTTATTTTTAATTTAAACAAAATTGATTGAATATCTTGCTTTTTTAAAGATTATCATTTTACCAAATGTTATTTTTAAATTTAGGAAAAAAAAAACAAATTTTGATCAAATATTTAAAGGCTAATGTTTTTTTTTTAATTTAAACAATTTTATCCAATATCTTCTTTTAAAAAACAAAACAAGGAAAATGTTAAAGATTATTATTTTACCAATGTTTATTTTTAAATTTAGAAAAAAAAACAAACTTTGATCAAATATTTAAAGGGTAATGTTATTTTTCAATTTAAACAATTTTTGTCCAATATCCTGCTTTTAAAAACAAAACAAGGAAAATTTTAAAGATTATTATTTTACCAAATCTTATTTTAAATTTAGGGAAAACAAATATCACATAGTTAAAATAGTTCAACATACAAGGAAGAATCGAAATGTCAAAATCAAATCCTGAAAACAAAATTTTGTTTTAAAATCGAAAGACAAATAAAGGGGAAGGAATATATGACATATTGCGTTCATATTCTCTAAACAAATGAATATCAAATAAAAAAGTATTTTCATGAACGGATTAAGAAGAATATGCACACGAATTAAAAAGACAGGGAAGAAGGTAGTTGGGAAAGACTATTTTAAGCAAGGTTTTTTAGAGAAATTAAGGAAAGGTGAGAGGAGATAAAATTAGGGGAGTTGTTTTATAACTTATAATTAATTAACTTTTAATATTAAAATCACAAAACTCATAATTATTTTTTAACTTACGTTACATTTTAAATTTGTGTATTTATAACAAATAACAATTATGAAATAAAATAAAAAAGGGGCAGTTACAAAAATGGCAAAAATATTTAGTAAAATAAGCAAAATAGCAACCACATTTAGTTTTTTCAAATATAGCATTTTTTCTGACAAAAAACGGAGGTCCGATTATAAAATTACAAATTTACCCTGCAATATATCTAATATACATCTGTAATATATCTGCAATATCTGACTAGTGATATATGTCTCTGATATACCACTGATATAATAATAATATACAATTGATTTACCTCTGATATAACTATGATATCTACTGAAATTTTAACATGGCTTACCACTGATATATATATGATATCCATTGATTTGCCACATCGATACAACATTTATATACCTGTGATATATACTTGATATGTTTCTAATTTACCATTGATATACAAATGATATACTACTAATATAACTGTGATATCTACCGATAAAACTTCTTATATATGATTTACCACTGATATATACTTGATATGCTTCTAATTTACCATTGATATATCTCGAATATAACCATCACTAATATAACTATGATACATGTGTGTTGATATAATAGTATTATATCAACTATTTTTCATATGAAAATAATGGTGCAAAACAATTTTTGAAACATAAAGTTATTGTATAAATGAGGTTTATATGGATCATGCACGTCAAAAAAAAAAAAGTTTAAAATCTGATATACTTTATAATTTTAAACAGTTTATATCTCTTATATTTAGTATCTAATTAACATTAATATAGAATAAATAGTAGTGATATAGTAATCAATAATATTAGTATATCAACCAACAAATTGCAATGATAAACGATAATTTAAACAACCGATATACCTTATATTTAGTATATCAGTTGCAAATATATTTAGTATATCATAAATTTAAGGTACATCAGATATATCTAATAATGTATATCATGGGTACATCTGATAATGTATATCAGAAGTACATCAGATGTATATCGGAAGTATATCAGAGGTACATCGAATGTATATCATATATAGATTGAATGTATATCAGATACAGATATACATTGGATACATATCAGATACAGATATAAATTAGATGTATATCAGATATCATAAGGGTAAAATCGGAATAATAAAAATTCCGAAAAAAAAAAATCAAATATTTTGCTATATTTGAAATTTTGAAAAGCTGGTAAAATTTTTTGAAATACATAAATTATTTTTGCTACCCACTACAATTATCCAATAAAAAATGGCCCAGACAAAATATGGTATCTACATCGTTGGAACTAGAATGATTGATCTTCCAATAAGGCTCCTCTATTTATATAGATTAATTTTATCATCTTCTAAAGAGAAATCTCTAATAAGGAATTCCTAACTTAATGGAAAAATCCTATTTAAAAAGAATAAATTAAAGAAAAGAGTTTCTAATCAATTTATGATTATGTTTCCCAATTTGATTATATCTCTTTATTTATAAAGTATCATAAAAATCCATAACTCTCAATCTGAATCGTCCTTCCATAATAATTGTGTGTGTATTTTATCTGTTGAGCTCTCCCCAATTGTATAAAGTCCGCATTATCTTCTAAAATTGCGCTTTTAAATTATTATTTTTGAATATCTTCAATTTGTCACAAAATGATAAATTATAATTAAATTCAAATAGTTAAACATAATAAATTAATAAGATGCAAATAAATATATAAAATATGAATACATTTTTCATCTCATCATTTATCATTACAAAAAATGGTGACTTTGTTGGTAAGGGATATCTAGTTAACGGATTATTCGTTCTTAGCACTGTTTCTACTTCTATCAATGAAATGGACTCTCGTTCCGCTTATATTGTTGAGTCTCTTGATGTGTGGCATGATAGACTAGGACATGTGAATCTTGCATAGATTAAAAGACTTAGAACTTTAAAGTTAATTAATGCTTCTGAATTACCTGAATCAGTAAGATGTCTGGTTTGTGTAGAAGCAAAATTTGCCAAAAAAAAAAAAGCCTTTTAAACCTATCACCACTAGGTGTACTGAACTTTTGGAACTTATTCATTCTGATTTAGCTGATTTCAAGAACACGTCTAACAGAGAGGGAAAATTACTATATTTCTTTTGTTGATGATTTTTCTAGATATACGAGAATATATCTCCTAAAATCTAAAGATGAGGTAATTAGTATGTTTTTGAATTCCGAAGCTGAAGTAGAAAACCAACTAGACAAGAAGATAAAAAGGTTAAGATTGGATTGAGGTGGTGAATATAGTGATAATTCTCTGAAGAAGTTTTGAGAATCAAATGGAATAATACATGAAGTCACTGATCCATATTCACCTCAATATAATGGAATAGCCGAATGCAAAATGAACTTTAAAATGAATTATGAATGTGTTATGCTATTAAGTTATGACTTGCATGGTAATATGCAGGGAGAAGCTACTCTTTGTTCCTGCTTTATTCTTAACAGGATTCCTCATAAAAAATTGGATAAGACACCATACAAAATCTGGAAATGATACACACTCAACCTGAGCTACTCGAGAGTGTGAGACTGTTTAGCAAAGATGGCATATCCATAATTCAAAAAACCTACGGTTGGATCTAAAATATTTGATTGTGTTTTTATTGATTATGCTTAGAATAGTTCTTCATATAGGTTCATGTGCTTAAGTTATAACTCAATCTGTAAATATAGAAATGCTATGTTTTTTTTAAATACTTTTCTTATGATTAAAACTGCTGGTGAACCAAATGGATTTTCAAAGGAAGCATTTATACCTTTGCCCTTTACTTCTGTTGATATGATTATGAACCTACGACTAATGCTCTGATAGATCTCGAACCTAAGAGAAGTAAAAGGCAAAAGATTAGTAAATGTTTCGAATCTGACTTTTTAACTTCCTAACTAGTGGAAAACTTTGACAAGATAGATGATCAATTTGCTTGCATATATCTGATGGATGAAGATCCCAGAACCTACCAAGAAGCTATAAATTCCTTAGATTATAACTTATGCAAAGAAGCTATTAAATGTGAATTAGACTTCATAGTTATGAATCAAACCTGAGAATTGGTAGATCTCCCGGTAGGAAATAAACCTATTAGGTGCAAATGGATCTTTAAAAGGAAAACAAGACCAAATGATATAATAGAAAAAGACAATGCTAGATTAGTAGTTGTGGATTAACACAAAAATATGGTATTGACCACTTCGATACATACTCTCTTGTAACCAAAATAGATACTATTAGATCTCGGATAGATCTTGCTGCTATCCGTGGCTTAGTAATACATCAGAAGAATGTAAAAACAACATTCCTTAATGAGGATTTAGAGGAAGAGATCTATATGACTCAACCTAAAGGTTTTCTAGTTGCTGGTTAAGAAAATAAAGTGTGCAAGCTTAAAAAATAAAGTATGGTTTTAAACAAGCTCCTAAACAATGGTATGAAAAATTTAATGGTACTTTAAGTAAACAATGATTATTAAGAATAACTGTTATGATACGTGTTTACTCAAAGTTGTTTGGAGTTGACTGTGTGATTCTATAAATACATATTGATGACATGTTAATATTTGGTACAAACTTAGATGTCATTATTGAGACCAATTTTTTTTTTTTTTATGAAAAAGAAGAAAGTTTTCATTAAATGAGAACTACCACTAGGGCTACAGATGAAATAATTTCTCCCTCAACAACTCGTAAAAGTTAAGGGGCGAAATTGAAAGTCCATTAAAGAGAAGAACAAGCTTGCTTGGCAAGAAGATCTGCCACTCGATTTCCTTCTCGCCGAACATGCATGAACGAAGAAGCTTCAAAAACGGAACATGCCGATCGAATATCGTGGAGAATGACACCCTCAGCCCCATTTGTTTCTAGATCTCCATTTATCATAGAAATAGCATGTGAGAGTCTCATTCAACCATAATCCGTGCGTAGCCGTTAGAAATTGCCAGAAGAAGACTTTCACGAACAGCAAGGAGTTTCAACAGTGATGGGTGACAATGGAACCAAGTTACTTATATCATCTCATTTTGAAATGAAAGATTTAGGAAAGGCTGACAATGGATTTTCCTTATCTCAGTCACACTATATTGAGAAAATGTTGAAGAAATTTGATCACTTTGATAAATCACCTATAAGAACACCTTATGATGCTAACATGAGTCCTAGGAAGAATCATGGCGATAGTGTATCTCAATCTGAATATACAAAAATCATAGGTAGTGTTGATAAGCCTTGATTAAAGCTAAAAAGTGTAGGTTTGCATGCTTAGTTGAGGGTTATTTAGGATGAAAAGTGTATGTTCATACATATAACTCAGCGAAAATGTACATATTTTGTGATTAAAAACTTGAGCATTTAGTTATAGGTGAATGAAGGTTAATTAGGGTAAATATGTTTGTTTTTTAGGGAAAAGTGAAGATTGATGATCAGAATGCGTCAAGCACATCACGCTCCCAGAATTCTCGGCCTACTATAGGAATGCGTCAGCCACATTCTTTGGCCAGATTATCAAATCGTGCATAACAACTTTTAACCAAGTAATTGGTCCAAGATTTGGTCTCTTATCCTAAAATCTCTCTACAATTAAAGTGGTTACCAACTTTCCATGAAATTTTCAACATTTTATTACCTCGCAAGCCTGTAAATTGAGCTTCCAAGGATCACTTCTACACACCTCATTTTCATGCTTTAGTTCTTCCCTTCCAAATTGTTACCAAACTTTAGTTTTTGAGTTTTTGTTCCAGCAATTAAGTTTTGTTCTTTAAATTATTTTTGTAATTGCTCTTTGCTTATTCATATACAATTCACTTGATTCTAATTTTGTACTTTCTTTCCAATTTTAATGAAAATGTATTATTTTGTTATCTTCTTTTGTTATTTCGTTTCTTTTACTTCCATGAGTAGCTAAATTATTTCTACAACCCTCTTACGAATGTTTTAGTTCTTATCATTAATAATTACATCTATCAGTAAGCACGTCATATTACACTTCTTTTTCTTATCTTGATTGATATAATTATTCTAGTTGATTTTCGTGTTAGCCACTTGTTTAAATCACATTAGTTTGAATTTAATTCTGAAAAGGTCAGAGTCAACGGATTTTATCAAGGTAAAACGGGAAGTTACTTAGAAATAAGAACTAAAACAAGATCCTAGACATTTGCTCTCTTACCCATTAAACGTAAGTTGGAGTTTGATTTATTTAGGATTCTAGAGTTTCATAGATATGTGTAAACGCTAGCCTAAGCTTCTGAACAAACCAAAAACGGTATGGAATAGGAGTTAAACCAGTTTGCATAAATTAAGCATAATTACGGGCACATTTGGTAGGTGTAATTCATCTTTTCAGAACTAAATCTTAGTAGGGGTTGGCTTTTTAAATCCATTTTTCCTCGTGTTTTTAAATTGTGTTTCCCAACAAATTCACCAATTCTTATTCCAAACCCAATTGCTCCTTCAAGCGGTTTACAAATTCATTTTTAAAAGAAAACTAGTCCATGTGGAGACGAACTTGGAGTATTTCTATATTATTACTTGTGACAGTGTGCAGTTACACTTACCCTCGAGCTATTAAGTAGAGGCGCAACAAGTGTCATGCTTCTAATGAACTACAATAGACCAGATATTGCATATGTTGTGAGTAGATTGAGTAGATATATACATAACCCTAATAAAGAACATTGGACTGCTCTACATCACTTATTAAGATATCTTAGAGGTAATTATTATTTGCATTTTAATAAATTTCCTGTTGTGCTAGAAGATATTGTGATGCAAACATGGTTATAGATAATGATGAGGTAAGCTACGCCAGTAGATATGTGTTTACTTTTGGCTAGGAACTATCTCATAGAAACCAGTCAAGTAGACTTGCATTGCTCGTTCCACCATGGAATCTGAATTCGTAGCACTTGAATTAGCAGGGCAAGAGGTTGAACGACTAAGAAATCTTCTTAGAGACGTGCCATTGTGGGGGAAATATATTTATATACTGTGACTCACATGCTGCCATGGGGATTGCCAAAAACAGTATGTACAACAGCAAGAGACGCCATATTCGCTTAAGACATGGAGTTATGAAACAATTGCTGATAAATAGAATTATCTTCTTGGAGTATGTGAGGTCCAAGAGAAACTTGGCGAATCCTTTGACCAAAGGACAAACAATGAGGGTAATATAGGAGTCTTCAGGTTGTATGAGACTAAAACCATGATGTTCCTCGCTTACAGAATCCATTGCCCTTATTTGAATGGTCTATGTATGAACTTGATGGATTTAGTGAAACATTGTTTGGATCTATAGTCCTTATTTGGGTGGTCCATGTATGGACTTGATAGATATAGTGAAATATCGTGTAAATTAATAGCCCTAATTTGGGTAGTCCATATATGAACTTGATGGATAATACACAAAGTCTTAATAACTTAGATTTAAGTGGTTTATCTAAGATAAACTTGATGAAGCAATATCATGACTACGAAGGTGAGGCCGAATTCTACGAAAGAACTGAGGAGTCTTTTTTAGAGCTTTCATGATGACCTAAGGTTTTATATGCATGACCATTAATAGTAGTTGTTGACTATAACGAAATCAAAATCAAGGATTTAAACGTGTTGTAAGGGTCTCAACCATATTATTAGAAGTTCAAGAGGTAGCTCACTTTTACTACTTAGGTTGTTGTCCTACCTCACTATGCATTAATTCAAATCGAAATATATAAATGTTTAAGTTTACTTTCCTCTCGCTAAAAAAAATCCTTATTTTTCTCTTCTCTTGTTTTATTATTTGTCATCCATGGGGGATTGTTGGGAATGACAATACAAAACTGAAGGGACGTTAATCCCGCAACGAAAATAGAGATATTTGTTCTTGAATTTTGAGGAACAAAACCACAATACTAAAGAAAAATACAAGAGAATAAGGAAACGTACATCTTAAGACCTTCTTCTAATATTCTCCAAAGAACACCACCGCCGATCATCCCGCTATCCTTTGGGAACAAGAATCTGCTTGTGGGAGCAACGAACTTGGAAAACGGGTTAAAGAGAGGGCTTGAGGGGAGAAAATTGCAGGGAGGTTTCTTCTTTC
>NW_019104586.1:178143-198543 GCF_001995035.1 Momordica charantia
AATTAAGCAGGGGAGTGATTAATATTAATGTTAATTATATTAATAATTAATAATTAATATATAAAATTAATTAAATAATTAATTATTAATATAATTAACAATTAATTAATTATTTATATATATATTAAATAAATAATTAACACTTAATTATTTATTTCCAAAATATAATCATATTCTAAAGCAATTCTCTACTATAACCTATCGTTGTAATGGACATCTTATGCACATTATTTTTAAATTATAGTTTTAATATCAATCATATTCATGTTGATTTTTATTTGAATCTCATTCAAATAATTTCTCTCATAATATATAGTTTCAATTTATAATTAACCATATATTATAATGTATCAATATACGTATATTTCCTTCAGAAATTTGAACATCTCTCATTTTTCCAAGAAATTTAATCCTCGTTTTACCCGTTGTGAGTTAGCAAGGGGACTTAATGGACCTACATATCAGAAGCTCCAACGATACGAGATTAATCTGTCAAACTCATTGACCGAGTTAATCAACATTCGTTAATTACGGGTCACTCCACTAAAAACCCGTAGTTGCACTTTTCTCACTGCAGAATATTTTCGTGTTCATGGATATACAACCATTAATGGCAAGTCAATCCTTCACGAGTGCTCGTAACTCAAGCTAGGTCAAATTACCACTTTATCATTGAGTTACATCTTACTCCTTAAATACCACTACTCCTCTAATGAACAACCCGGTTATGGTTCGACCAATAACCGGAAGTCTCTCTCGGACCAGTGAGAGGGTGGGGCCCCTTGTTCAAGTCCCGGAATCAGCATTTAAGAGAACACTCATATACTCCCCGAAAGTCGAAAGGGAGTGAACTCCATCTTGTAAGTTACGATTCCAGCTCCCCACTTGGTCTCGTCCTCAAATTGGTAGGAATCTTGAGTCGGCGACTCGGGCCACTCTCACCTATACAGATCAAAGGACGAGCCCTCACGAGCAGAAGTCCATAACTCACTCAAGACTGAGAATGAGTTGCCTAGTCATCCTATGAAATAGTAATCTGTTAGTCAACAACGCATCTAAAGATTGGCTATTTTGCGGTCCGGTCTTATACAAACTCATTGTATAGGATACCTCCAATCGCATGTCTTCACACGAACGACTTGGATCGGGTCATCTGTAACATTTACAAAGTGGGTCATATCCATAGTGTTGCCAAGATAAAGTACCTAACCCTATCCATATACTATAGACCCTTTAGGTTATTCCCAGGACATTATCCACTTGTATATCGAGGATATATCAAATATATACCAAGTATATATATTTTCCCGATTACATGATAATAACCTTGAATATTTAGTTTATTGGATTTGGACAATGCAATACTATGAATTTGACAACAAATTGATTGAATATAAGTTTATTGAATATAAATTTGTTTTTACATAATTACAAACTACGAGTTTAGGGCAACACACCCAACAAAAATCAAACCATTTATCTCACATAGGATGATTATCCATTGGGAAGTTAGTTTATAAGCCAAAGTGTAAGAATGGGGTTATAAACCTGGTTTTGGGGGAGCCCAAAGCATGCCCCACATGAGCGCTTTCTTACAGTTTTGAACCTGTCAATAATATATGGCACACTCGAAGGGAATTAAGGATCAATTTAGCGTACGTGGTTTGAAGCACATTCTTTAATTCTAGTCAAAGACGCGGGTATAACCCCACCACCTCATTTCATCTCAACTTTCACTTCCCGACTCCGTTCTGACTTTGATTTCAAGACAGTGGTTCCATCCACGACACAACTAAATTTCTTTCAAACGTTTTAGTTTTGGCCATACGCGATCCTTACCAATTCTCAGCGAATTATATCATATGAACCTACTCTTCAAAAGAAATTGTATTATTTGCCTACCTATATTCATAGCATGATGAATAGGAAGATACACAAAACTCACCCTTATTTCTCTCTTTTTTCCCTTAATACAATAAATATGGGGTTTGGGATTCGAACTCACAACCTTTGAGTCGGAAATAGGTACCTTAACTAGTTGAGCTAAGCTCAAGTTGCCAACTCACCCTTATTTCTCATTTGCCCCACATCATTGTTATTTGTTATACACCAAACTTGTATATGAGAGAATGTATGGCAAATGAAACACACTTTTGTACAATATGAGAAGTCCCTAAGACACGTTATACCTTCACTAGTTGACACCACGGTTTTAAATGTTGTTGTTGACGAAAATGTCTAGATATCAATTTTATGGAAATGCTGATAGAAATATCGATAAAATTTCGATATCGATGAATATTCTTGAAATGTTATAAAAATTAAAATTAAAGTTCATAAAAAATATTTAAATTAAAAAATAAGCATTTCACCATTTCTAAATAAATTAGAAAGGATTAATATTAAAATTATGTCTATATTAGTGATATTTTTTTTTCGAATTTTTTGCAATTCAATGGAAATGCCGATTTACACCTCATGTTGATGACATACCCATGAATACATGAAAATATCGATAGAAATATCGACACATAGACGGATATTTAATATCCTGGTAGGCACACTAGCATGTAAATAAATATATTGTTCTATAAAATATACAAATAGTAGAGTGTTGCAACATGTGTACACATTTTCATATATATAGACTAAATATGAGTTCTGGTCTTTGATATTTGAAGATTTTTTCAGTTTGGTCTTGATCTATTAAAAGTTTTAATTTAATCCTTAATGTGTTAAAAAAAATTCGATTAAGTTCTTCTGGTAATGAAACGTTGAAATTAATTGACAAAGTAATGATGTAATGTCAAAGTAGACTTTTTTGATTTAGTGTAAATTTTGTGATGATGTAATTATTAGCTTTTCTATTAGTTTAACAATAACCAAAATAATTATTATTTTCCTATTAGTTTAGGTACTAAAAGTTGTTTTTAATTCAATAATTATACGACTCTACAAGAGATTAAACTGACAACTCACTCAATTTGACAGAAATTAATATGGTTATCTTGAAAGTTCTAGAACCAAAATGAAATAAATTTAAAAGTTTTAATGAATTAAAATAAATATTTTGAAAGTCGGTGAAAATGAAAACAGTTTTAAGAGTTTAAAGAAAATTTTAACTTAAATAATTGATTGGTTAGTTAGAACAAATGGTAAATTATATAAAATTTTGAACCTATCCAAATTGGACTTTTATGTTTAGCATGGTATTATAGACCATTGTGAGAGAAAAGCCAAGAGGTGGTTTGATTTTCAATATTTTGCCCAATTTCTATTGGCCAATCTCCAAAAGGTGGCCTATTCATTTTGTCAATTTGTAAATTTTTTATTTTTTTAAATTATTATATGGTATATTTGTGGACCAATCAGACTATAATATAATATTTAATTATTAAATTATTAAATGAGAAAAATGTATTTTATTTGAAAGTTCTTCGTTTTTCTAGAATTATTTTAACATTTATATTAATATAATTCTCCATTGTCTTTCTTTCATCTCACAATGGTCATATAGTTCTTTTTTTTTTTCTTCTATGGTCATTAAAAATTTCTTTGCCATTTTCTAATGGAGCAGATGCAGTCTTCTATTCTTAATTTGAGAAGATTGTAGTTTTAAATAAGGAAAATGGAGTTTTTTTTTAGATTTAAATTTGTTTGAAAGTTTTCTAATGAATTGGGATGACATCCATTGATCTGAACATATAACTAATCGGCTAAGACATCATAAATCACTTTTTTAAAGTAGTTGATTTAACCACATGAGACAATAAAAATGATTGCGATATTTAGTGTTAATTTAAGTATAAATCAATTGGTTGAGACAATAATAAATTTCTTTAAAATTTTTTATTTTTTGAAACAACTATCTACTCAGTTATGGAAAGAATTAATATTAGTTAAATTTACATAATTACTCATTGGGGATCTTTTTATTTTCAATTTTTTATTTACACTCATTTTATTATCATTCTTTATGAAAGCTTATCAAATATTCCTACTAGTGGTAAAGAATTATAATCCCTTGGGATGACATAGTGGTAAGGATCTTGAGTGTTGTGGTATTACTTACCCTGATATTTTGGATTATATTATTGACTACAATTTATTCTATATCTACATGTAGTATATAAATGTAATTGTATATAGTAATTAATCCATGGATCAATGTATTAATTTATTTTTAAAATAAAAAATGAGAAGTTAAGAAAATTAATGAAGAAAACTAAATATAGAATAAAAGTGAATAACAAACTTGTGAAAAGAAGATGCCTTGACATAAAAATCTTAAAAGCTGGTTGAAATTACTTAGCCATATGTCATATTTTAAGATCCCTGAACATCTAAAAGTGTCCAGTCCAGGTGTCCAATATTATCAAATAAACACAAGAATCTAAGAGTCCATCTCGTAACTTTTTGTCTATATTCCTTCAAATATGATTGCATGGACCCAACACACGTAGATGCAAGAATGATAAAAGCAAAAATTTGTATTTACGTCGGAACAAGTCGGAAACATTTGATTGTTTTTGTTGTTTATGAAATTTCTATACAATTTTAAGAATGTTTCTAAAAAAAATGAGAAACCAGAAATCTAAATATCAAAAAAACCCTCTCCATGAAAATCTTTGATTCCCCGCAACAAAATGACAGCTGAATAATGGTTTATGTTGACAATTCTACCCCCAATAAACTTTCAAAGAACAAAATGAAAACAAGATACATACACAAGTTCCTACAAGTGTAGCTTTGAATTTATAACATTCTATTTATCACATGTAACAAAAAGTAAAATGTTGATATAAAACAATGTTCGAAACTTTTCCAAGAATAGATAAAACCAGGTTAAGAGTTATGGAGAATGGAGTAGGTGATCATATCATATGTATGTTTGTTTCAGCCGCGCAATTGGCGATGAGAGGAATTGTGGACCGAGTGGAGTGGGGGCCTCCAAAATTGCGTCAGTGGAAAACCCAATTATCGCCGGAAGTGGAAGCTGCAATGTCAAGCAAAAGCAAACCCCCAAACCCCAAAAGCCAAATTCCAAATTCCAAATTCCAAAATCCAAATTCCACCCACCCCCACCCCCTCTCTTCTTCTTCTTCTTCCTCCCACCAAAACCTTCAAAAAGTTTTCAAAGTTCTTCATCATTGATCATTTCCCTTTCGTTTTACCCATACCCATCAATCGGACCCCATTCTTCCTTTCCCATGTAAGTCTCTCTCTCTCTCTCTGTCTTTCTGATTCCTTCGTTGGGTTTTGGAGAAATTTGTAGGAATTGAAATGGGTTCTGTTTGTTTTCTTGAGATTGTTGAGTTTTGATTGGTTTCTCCCTTTGCCATGGCTTCTTGTCTTGTTGGTTAGAGTGGAGGAGGTATTTAAAGGGAATTGCTGAGGGAATTTTCTGATGGATTCTTTCAATCATAATTCTGGGTTTCGATTCAACATGGGTGATTGTGATTCTGACTCTTCTGGGGTTCTTGAAATTTTTGTTCACCATGCTAGGAACATTCACAATATTTGCATATATGAAAACCAGGATGTTTATGCAAAGTTTTCCCTCACTTATAATCCAGACCAGATTTTGTCTACTAGAGTCATTCATGGAGGTGGTAAGAATCCTGATTTCAATGAGAATTTGAGGATGAAAATTACTCAGCCTGATTCTGTGCTCAAATGTGAGATTTGGATGCTTAGTAGGGCTAGAAACTATTTGGAAGATCAGCTTTTGGGGTTTGCTTTGGTCCCTCTTTCACAAGTTGTTGGTAAAGGGAAAGTGACTGAGAATTATAGCCTCTCATCCACGGATCTCTTCCATTCCCCAGCCGGGACAGTTCGGTTGAGTCTTTCTTTGGATGAATCGCTTCCTATTGATGCATTGAATTCGTTATCGGATCTGCCTGTAAGTTCGTCAATATCTTCAGAAGTTGTGTTGTTGGACAGGAAAATATCAGAAGTCATGTTGGATCCAGCTGAGTATTCAAGGATTGAGTTCCCTGATGTTAATGTGGTGATGGAGAATCAACAAATGGTTTCCGAGTACTTTGGTTTGGAAAGAAATGGTTCTTGTTCCCAGCCTGGGATCGCCACGTTTCTCCGTCTCGGTGCGTCTCCTCCCCAACCAGCTTATGACTTTGAAATGACTGCAAATTTATCTGAAGAACACCAAGTTGGATCGGCTTCCCCGAACGACAGCAGCATTCAAAACTCTAGCTTCTTAAGCTCCACAACGACAAGTTTGAGTGATGATAGAAACTCTGTTGATTCCATAGAAAAGAAAACCCGCTTCCGAGGTGAGTCGTCGAATTCCATCAATGCTTCAGTCACTACTAATGAAGCTGGAAATCAGTTCTCTAGTCCTTGTCCTGATACTCCAACTTCAAGGAAGAGCGGAGGGACAGCTGCGGAGGAAAAGGAATCAAAATTTTCGAACAAGGAAGATAAGACTACCTTAAGAAAGGAAGGAAATATCCCTTCTGTTAAATTTGGTCAGGTGTTATCAGCTCCTTTAGGGAACATTAATCTTGAAGCTGAGCAATCTGCAATGCAGCAGCAAATTGTGGACATGTACATGAAGAGTATGCAGCAGTTCACAGAGTCTTTGGCAAAGATGAAACTTCCAATGGATCTTGATAAACCCGAGCATGAACACCGAGGTATTGTGACTCAAAGCCACAACACAAAACCAGAAATCGACCAAAATAAAAGGGACGGATCCCGGGTTTTCTATGGTAGCAGGGCATTCTTCTGATCCTCATCATAGGTGGTGCAAATTTGACACTTCTGGCAGGGTATGGAACTTATAACTTATCAGGAGCTATTTAAATTCCCCTGGCTTCACACTCTAATGGTATTTATGACTAATCCTCAGTACCATTTTTCAATCTTTTTAGCATGCAACTCTTCTTATTAAAGAGAGTAGTAGTTACTAAATCATCTGTCATATAGTCATGATGCCAAAATGACATTCTTTTTCTTGTGATTAGAATTTCGTTTTCCTGCGAATGTATAGACCATTTCATGGTGATTGTATCCAAGCAAGCTGTACTAACACAGTGTTTGGTTATTTGCTACATAACAATACTCTCTCTACTCTATGATTTCTCTGTTGATTCAACAACTTTTCTTGCAAACCTGACTGTATATTGTTCATTTATAGGAGAGTTCACGCTTCTAATATTTGGTTTAACACAAAAATCATCCATAATTTCCTCAAGTTTATGTTGTTCCCTTGCGGCCCCGACGAGTTCAGCCATTCTAAGATCTAAAAGTTGCATTAGTTTCAGGGCATATGGCAAAGATTGGTAATTTATAGTTTTTACTATAAAGTAGAACATGTCGACCATTTGTGATATACTTTTTAGTTGATAGAATGAAAATGAGCTAAAGTATCTAATAGGTCTTTCTCTTTCAATTCTTAGCCATCGTTTTAAAAATCCAGGACCTGTTGGATACAAAGTCAACCGTTTAAGTACCTATCATACACTTTTTAAAATTTAGGGATTAACTTTTTACATATGTCAAAAGTTTTTCTCAACTCGGTCGAGTTGAGTTGTATTTAGAACCCAAAGGTATTTATTAACACATTAATTACATACATGATATCTTGACACAATCTATCTTGTGAGAAAAAGGGAAGACAAAAGAAGAGAGGTTAAGGGGAAAGTATGATTAAGGTTGTTGAAATTTATGCATTGGGAGTGGGGTTGTGGGGCAGAGAGGGGCCATGTTTTGTCAACACAAAGTGCTCTCATGTTTGAAACTGCAATGGAAAAGAGTTTTTATTGTTGGATTAGTCAAGGAATCCAAGGTAGTTTGGCTACTGTTTGGAATTTAGAAAAACCAATTTTTCACATTTGAAAATTTCTAGCATGCCTTCTCAAATGCCCTTTATGTAAAAGTAAACTTCAAAGTAAACTTTAGCATGTGTTGTTTTTTTGCCTCGTGTGTTATGTTTCTTTGGTTTGTAAGCTGCCTTAGACTCAAAGAATTTCAAATGAAGTACCACTGTTCTTTTTAGATTTGGAGTCGGGCTGTTTGGGCTAACCTCCAAGCGAATGTTCGACTCACGATTTTAATAACTTTATGTTTGTTGAGCATGAACCGGTGCGAAGTTTGGATTTATACGGTATGTGTTTGGATTGTACGAAAGGATTGATTGTCGATGATGGTAAGTGCGCTCAGTCCCTTGAATCAGTGTAAGTTTGGTTACTGCCTAGTTCTTCGTTGATCCAGTCTGCGTGACTCGGTTGGATCTTGGACGCGTATCGCCTTAGATTCATCTAATAACATGTATATATAACAAACAAAAGGTGTGAAAATTTTAATCTTTGCTTTTTCAGAGATAAAGTAACGGTGTGATTAATTGAGCAAAATTAATATCTAACGAATCCCAAAAACTTTAAAATTTTCCATTTTAATTCCTAAACTATGTGTAAAACAATTATTTTAATTGTTATTATTAATTTTTTTAATAAATTAGTTCACATAAACTTAACATAAACATATGTTTTTGTTCATTTGCTTAAATTTAAATGTCTAATAAACTCTCTAGAGATGTTTACGTGAACTAGTACTTTAAAAGCTACATGTAGTGGGTGTTTAGTTTCAATATATATATATATATATATATTTTAAATAATTATTATAAATGTAATAATAATTACTGAATTAATTTTTTACACCAAATCGATGCAAATTTATCAAGAAGAAATTTATTCCTCGTAGAATATAACACATTACAAATACAAATATGATAATTTGAACTTACGATGCTTCTAAGAAGTAGAATCAATACACTGGTACAATGGTGCTTAGAGATAATTTGGATCTTTAAGGTCAAATTCGAAATTATGGATTAAAATTTAACAATCTAACCTCATTAAAAATTTCTTTTTCAAATAGGTAATACTGTTAACTCTTTTAATTTGACATAATTGGAAAGTACAGTTAATTTTAATAATATTTTATGCACTATTAGTAATAACATTCTATAAGACACAGAGAATTTCAAGATTTAAATCTAGTGTAAATTGGTTAGTAAAATATATTTATGGTCATTTTTTAAAAGGGGGTTGAAAGACTTTTAATTTCATTGTAAAAAAGAAAGAAAATCAGAGTTAGAAAAATAAGAGAAGTATTTCCGGTGCTATTTTGGAAGGACTCAAATTGGCGAGTCGAATGGAACTTTGGAAGATTTCAGTCAAGTTAGACTCCCTTCAAGCCGTAAATCTCAATTAATTTTGTGAGAAGGGTACCAATAAAGTCCCATATTAATTAGGGGATTGAGAAGATTATGGGTATATATATGAGCGAAAACATCTCCACTCCTTACGAGACCTCCAAGTGTTGGAAAATTACTTACCAAAGATATTTTCCCCTTCCACATTTTTCAGTGAAAACTAAGTCAATCATACAATAAGAGAAATATAGGGAAAGCATAGTAAACGACACGAAAGATTTATACTGGTTCACCCTAACTACGGGCTATGTCCAATCTTCCACGGCAACAGTTTTACTATGATTTTGAGATAATACAATGGGCAAATACAATAATCTCTTAAATCTAGAGGTCTCGACAAAAGTCACCTAGCTTCTAGAAACTACAACAATAGAATCCTAAAAAATCGAAATGAAAAACATCACCAAATACCTATGAGAATAGGTTGCTGACGATACTCTACAACCCCGGGATCTCGCCTCTGAAACTCTGCCAAATACCACTACAGTTGTCCTCTGAAAATTCATGCACCTACACGTTCAACCACCAATTTGACGTGCAACAACACATAAACAAAACTTAAACAAAAGGACTTTATCTATAGGAGGTCAAATATCCTAATACTTATAGGAAAAACAATATTATAATTATTTCCTTCATAAGACATGAATTTCATGTTTTGGCTCCATTATCCCAACAATCTCCCACATTGAGACAAAACATTAATCTTGCCTCCCACTGCACCAACAATGTCCCCTCATCTTGGTAACCTCGCCAAGGCTCAGATCTAACTGTACCAACAATAACTTATCAACAACTGTCTGGCCCCAACCAAGCTCTCCCTATGATTGCTCCGAGACTGAGCAATCCTACGTGGTCTTGTCTCCTAGACGTCAGAGACACAGTCACGTGCTCCCACTCGATCTAAGTGGTCCCTGATGCCTCTTTCCTCAATCGAACCCACGACCTTTGAAGGAAGATTTCCCCTCTAATGACTTGGCACTCCAATCCAAGTTTGTTGCCACTCTAGAGACCTCACCCTCGACCTCAGCACCAACTGTAGTCTTTCTTCTCAATGCACTCGTTCACCTATGCGACTTCATCAATTCGTTAATCTGTCTGACAACTGAGGTATTATCTTGATAGTCTACTGAACACCTGATTGAGTTATTCCCCTTTCCTTTTCATCTACTTCCCAGCTATTTTACTTGAACTGATGACATATTTTTCTTATTTGTCATGATTGTCAATGCTGCTAGTTCTTTCAAGTCCCCCCTTAAACTGTTTGCAACCCTATGCATAACTTGTCTCTCTAATCTTCTGGCAACGCCAAACCTCAACACATACACTAAAGCTTCTTTGTGGCCAACAACCACTACCTCATATCCTCTCATGAGTTTCCACCTATTCTCTGCAAACTCACTTCTGTAGCCTTCATCATTCAGCTTTTCCACCGATATCAAATTCATCCTGAAACTGGGTATATATCTGACATCATGAAAAACTAACTCGATCTCGCTGTCAGTCCTCAGATGCACCTCCCCAATTCCTATGACCTTGGAGAGTCTCTCATTCCACGTCTTCACCATTCCATGATTGTCTGTAGTGAAAGATATGAACCAACTCTTGTCTGAATATACATGTACCAAAGCTGCACTGTCCACTACCCATTCTTATAACAAATCCACAAATGTTCCATCGTTCTCAACACATGCTAACAACATGTCATCTGACATCACGTTTGTTTAGGCTTCCTTTTCCTAATCCTCTTTAAGCTTCTTACAGTGTTTCTTGAAGTGGTCGTTCTCATGGCAGTAAAGACATTTAATCTCACTACTCCCACTCCTCTAGTTATGTCCCTACTATTTCTCATATCTCATATTCCATTTGCCTTTGTTCTACACTACCAACGCTGACTCCATAGAGTTCTCCCTACCAGAAATGGATGCAGAATTCTTCCCACTTCACTTCCTACGAATCTCTTCAGCAATTGCAGCATCACAAATATCTGAAAATTTCAGACTCTTATCCTACAACGAATTTGATACGGTCATCTTCATCATTTCCCAACTCTCAGACAAAGAAGACAACAACTTTATCGCCTTCACCTCATCTGAAAAAGTGACCTATATCGACTCCAACTGGTTCATCAGTTGAGTGGCCTCATTGATGTGGGAATTCATCAACGTGCCTTCCTCCATATGAATGTTAAAGTATCTCGTAATGAGATACACCTTGCTGTTGGTAGAGGGTTTTTCATATTTGTCCGGCAACGCCTTCATCAGTCTCATCGCTGTTTTCTAACTTGCTACAAGACTTGTCACATTCATCGACAAGCACAACCTGATGATCGCTACGATCTGTTCATCCATCTCCACCCATTCCTTATCTATCATCCCAATAGCCGATCGTTCTTTCAGGGTTTTCTGTATCTTCTTGTATGTAAGAAGATCTGTCACTTGCATCTTCCAAAACCTGAAATTCTCCCTATCAAACCTCAAAACTCCCTTGAAATAGTAATATGACTTTCCACTGGATCCCATGAAGCTAACCTGACGGCTCTGATACTACTTGTTGAGAAAATTACTTACCAAAAATATTTTTCCCTTCTACAGTTCTTCAGTGAAAATTAAGTCAATCACACAATAAGAGAAATATAGGGAAAACACAGTAAACGACACAAGACATTTATACTGATTCACCACAACTGTGGCTACGTCCAGTCTTCTGCGACAACGAGTTCTAGTATGATTTTGGGATAATACAATGGGCAAATACAATAATCTCTCAAATCTAGAGGTCTCGACAAAAGCCACCTAACTTCTACGACTACAACAACAGAAATCCTAAGAAACTGAAATAAAAAACCTCACCAAATACCCGCGAGAATAGGTTGTTGACGATGTTCTACAATTCTGGATCTCGCCTCTGAAACTCTACTAAATACCACTGTCGTTGCCCTCTGAAAATTCGTGCACGTACACGTTCACGTTCAATGGCCACTTTGATTTGCAACAACACATAAACAAAATGACTCTATTTATAGGAGGTCAAATATCCTAATCCTTATAGGAAAAACAATATTATAATCATTTTCTTCATACGACATGGGTTTCTTGTTTTGGCTCAATTATCCCAACACCAAGCACCTCAAATATCTCCACAATATATTATTTACTTTGAGCATGAGAAGATACTTGAGATACCGTGATAAAGATGTTGTCCCTTACTTATATACCTATAAACTTTTTTATTTTTTTTATTTTGGAAGAGACATTAGATCTTTTATTCAAAAAGTAGGTGAGGAACATAAAAATGATGCCCATAAAAAAGTAGGCTAAGTAAAAGGAATCCAACTTAGAGAGGTGATAAATATATCATAATTAGAAGGAAAGAACCGTTGATTTAGCCGACCAAGAAGAGGCAGCTAATATAATATCGTCCCAAAGATGAGTTATTGATCTAGAGACTTTCAAAAGGAAATGTACGATTGTTTCTTTCTAGTCATATATTCGAAATAACATAACCAAATGCATTAGACCAGAGCACAAAGACATCCACAGATTCTCATATAAAGTCTTGAATTCGAGTAGGGAGCACGAGAGAGGTGTTGAAAGCTTCTAAAAGACAATAAAAAGTTCACATGGGAGATGGCTGGCCCATGTGAACCCACAGGATTAGGCTTCCACCTACTCTATCTAACCGCGTCCTCGATATAGTGGGAAAGTCTTTCTAAACAAAGAACGAACGAATAGGGAGATAAAGGACAACCCTACCGAACACCCCTCCTCATACTAAAGACGGAAGTGGGTTCCCCATTCCAAAGGATTACATCTTCGCCGAACTTACACAATCCATTATAACCTTTATCAAACTCCTAGGGAGACCTACCAACTCTAGAATTTCTTCCAAAAAGTCCCAGGCAATTCTATCATACGCCTTCTCTAGGTCTACTTTAACTAAGATGAATTTCCTAGATTTATTTAATTTTTCCATTGTATGAATTAGCTCTTGTGCAATAATGATATTATCTTGTATATGCCTCCCTGGAATGAAGCTAGCTTGATTGGGAGAAACTATCATCCCTAGATAGTCTCGCAGTCTAAGGGCAATCATCTTAGTGACGAGCTTATAGGAAACGTTACATAAACTAATTGGTCTAAATTGAGTTATAGATTCAGGGAGCTCAACTTTAGGAATAAGAACTATGAAAGTGTTATTCGCCTTTTCTATTGAATTTCCTTTCTCCAAAATATCTTTCACAAATGCAACCACCGAGGAGGCAATAGTAGACCAATTTTGTTGGTAAGAAACAGCCTGAAATTCGTCTGGACCAGAATGGCAAACATTGCTGAATGAACCTCTTCTAAAGAAACGTGTTTAATCAGATTCCTCATAGCTTCTGCTGGAAGGATAGGGAAGGTCGTATCCGTAATTAATTTAACCCTCGTATCTAAGATTTCATACAGATTCTAGAAATGCTCAACTGCCAGCACCTTAAAGGTTGAATCCTCCGAAACCCAATTGCCATTGACATATTTTAAAGTCTCTATGTGAATCATTTTACAGGATATTATAGCCCTAGTATGGAAAAGTTTTGTATTGCGATCCCCAAACCACACCCATTCACATCTAGATCTTTGAAACCAGGTGATTTCCTCTTGTAGGAGAATATTATCAAGCTCTCTATTTAACTCAACTTCTAAAGTTAACAGGAATAAATTGCGACTATGGGGAATTCTTCGTTGGATACCTGCTAGTCGGGCCAGAATTACCTTTTTCCTTTTAGAAATGCTTTGGAATATTTCCTTATTCCAATGCGAAAATTTCCCTTGGGCAGTTGCTAACCCTGTTGTTAGAGGTTCAGATTTGGGCCAAATCTCTTCGAGGAATGAGGGAAACATCTTATGGGTTAGCCATGCTGCCATAAACCGAAAAGGTTTTTGAGAATGACTACTGGCACAAAATCCAGCCGTGTCTAACAGAATAGGGCGATGGTCAGATTTAACTCGAGGTAGAACTCTAATGGATGTCTCAGGGAAAGCTAATTGTCATTCCGTATTTGTGAAACCTCTATCCAACTTCTCAAAAATTCTAGAGCACCCTTGTAACAGCGGCCCTCTCCAAGTAAACTTAGGTCCTGTACTGCCAAGGTCCAATAGCTGGCAATTATTCATCATATTGATAAACAGGGTCGCTAAACTCGGATTAAAAGAGGCAACACCCAACTTTTCCTTGCTCACCAAAATCTCATTAAAGTCACCTAATAGTAGCCAAGGCTCAGCAATTTCAGACGCGATTGACTCGAGAAAAATCCATAATTCCCTTCTTGTGGCCCTCTGCGGGCTCCCATATATAGTAGTAAACACACCCGAGAAACTACCTTTAGTGATCCTAAAGTGAAAGACTTGATTGTGTCTATTTGACTCAACAAGTGAAACACGATTAGGTTTCCACAGCACCCAAATGCCACCCTTAAATCTCGAAGCTTCAATGCGAGTATAAGAAAATCTTAAAAAACTACCACAAACTCTATCGGCCACAATACCACTAACTTTGGTTTCTAAGATTACTAGCACATCCGGATTATAAGCTTGGATCATATCCCTAAGAACATATTTAAAACGGGGGCTGCCAGCCCCCTACGATTCCAGGACATAAAAATCATTAAAACTATGATAGTTTAGAGTTACTTCCTTATGGGGAGATGTCCCCTGCTGTAGAAATTTCCCTTCCTTGTTTTCTTGAAGCAAACTCCATTCCCTGAGCTGCGTTTTCGTCTCTCTTATTCCTAACAACATTGTCATCTCCTAAATTCATTATCTGGTCCTTATGAGAAATACTCTTCCTATACAAAGTCTCACTTGTTGAGGCCCAGCCGAATCAAAATATCCATTGCGAGGAATTGGTGATTTTGGATCAGTATCATCTTCCTGTTCTGAGTCCATGTCCCCAGGGTCATAATCTTGATCCATCCAACGAGGTTTTCGTCTTCCATCCGTATCTTGAATTACAAGGGTCCCCTGATAATCGAAAGGAAGACTTGAAAAATTTGCCCCAGGTCCAGCAAAAGGAATCTTGTTCTTAAACCTCCAAGAGTCTTGATCTCTTGCTAACCTCACCCTCTCAACTGACTTAATTTGGAAAGACTTTATAGGATCACGCTTCATAGTTGGATCAACAATTGTGTCAAGAACATTCATGGGCTCTTCATTTGGGTCCGAATTTAAATTCCACTTAGTGTTCAAGTTTTTAGATGATATGAAACCTCTTCCTGACCTTGTACGAGGTGGTTTACCTCCCCCATTTCTCTTGGAATGATCTACCAACATCCAAGGCCCATGACCAGGTGAAGGATTTAGCTGAGAAACTGTCACTGGTATGAAAGGCTTTTGAGGAAACTCAGGGATATTGCTTTCCTTTGGAACCCTCGAATCTGCACCAACGGAATCAAGAATTCCAGATGAGTTATCGTTAACCTTCGTTTCAGTGTTGCATCTCAAGGGACACTCCTCCAATTTGTGCCCATACACCCCACAGTTGAAACAGACTAAATGTATTCCCTTCATATTGGATTCCATACCTTTCTCGTAAAATTGTAAAGTCAGGTCGAAGCTTCTTCGTAAGGTCCACCTCAACGTAGATTCTCGCAAAGTGGCCCATCTTCCCGGATTGGGTCTTGAAATCAATTTTTAGAGTCTTGCCTATGAAATGCCTGATTCCCTTCATTCCTGTCTCATTATAAAGTTCCATCAGACAATCAGGGATACGAACTCACAAAGCAACCCTATCAATAGTCAGTGACACTGTTGAAGGCCTAAATTTGGGAGACCAACTCTGAACCGCAAGGTAGTGGTCTAAAATCTTCCAGGGGCCCTCCATAAGAACCCTGTCTCGATCCTCCTTCAAGTCCGACGCGCAGTAAAGAACTCATTACTAAGGTTGATCAACTTGAAATCCCCTTTCGGTTTCCAGATTGCGGTTAACCTTCGGAGAAGAAATTGATACCCAAAAGACTTGCCTAGAACTTTTATAATTAAGGCAGACCTCCACGGTGCCCTAAAATTCTTCCATTGTACTTTCGAAAATTTCACATCATCCGAGGGATACGAATCTACCTCTTCATTACTGGAAGCATCTTCCAGGGGAGTTTCAGCCCCCATCTCAAAGTCTTCATCCGTATCTCCCAAAACCATTTCACGGTACTTCCAAAGCAATCTTTCAGAGGAACTCGTTGATTGTCATCACCAACCCGAGGCCTTATCCGAGCCCTTTTGGCTTTCTTGATACTACGATTTAGCTGATCTTGTTCTTCCACAGTGACAGGGTCTCTTCCATCACAAAAACCCAACTTTTAGGACTTCTGTTTATATACATACATACATTTTAATATGGGGACATTTTCATAAAATGGATAAAAAGATGGTTTAAAAAGCAAATAAAATAACATAAAACCCTCGAAGGTGGGTCCCACAGTTTTGATGTCTACAAAAATGGGTCCACATCTATGAAAAAAATGAAAAAATCTACCTGCTATATCTAAAGAAACCCCTGTTTGGGTCTTTGGCTGCGTGTGTGTAGAAGCAATGGCGGAGTACGGCGGAGGCATTTCACTGTCCCAACAACCACCGAGCTCCGACGAGTCCTCCGACGAGCACAGCCCCCTGAGGACGGCGGAGAGATCGAAAAAGGTGGCGGCGGCGGAGACGGGGACGGGGACGGGGAAGAAGCCGCGGGGGAGGCCGCCGGGGTCGAAGAACAAGCCAAAGCCGCCGATAGTGATAACGAAGGAGGAGGGGGGAATGAAGCCGGTGGTCATCGAGATCTCCGCCGGAAACGACGTCGTCGAGACCCTCCTTCACTTCGCACGCAAACGACACGTCGGCCTCAGCGTCCTCAGCGGCTCGGGCTCCGTCTCCAACGTCACCCTGCGTCACCCCATGTCGCACTCCCTCTCCCTTCACGGACCCTTCAGCCTCGTCTCTCTCTCCGGCTCTTTCCTCCACAATACGACGTCGTCCCCATCCCCCTCCCCATCTCCCTCCTTCGGTATCTGCCTCGCCGGAGCCCAAGGTCAGGTCTGTTCAAATACCCAAAAACCCCCAAAAAAAAAAAAAAAACCTCTCCTTTTATTTATTTTCCTTTTTTTTTCGTAGATAGAAATATCTATCAAATATCTTTAAAATATTATAATTATCATATTTTGAAAAAAGTTGTAAATTTTAAAAATCCGTAGAAAATTATTTAAAGAATATTTCTTTTAAAGTTGAAATTAACGATAGTGAATACAAGATTTTTTTATTTTATTTTGTTAATCTTTTATAATGTTGACATCTCAATCGAAAATTTAATATCTTATTTGGGACACATGTGTCCTAATGTCTGAGTTAATAGATTACGTCATTTTAATGTCTTTCATTCATGCTCTTAACAAGGTGTTTGGAGGCATCATTGGAGGGAAGGTGACAGCGGCGAGTCTCGTCGTGGTTGTTGCAGCGACGTTTATAAACCCAGTGTTCCACAGGCTGCCGAGCGACACGGCGGACGAGATGGTCGAGACAGGAAAGCCAGGCACCGACGAGTCGGCCACCGCTGCGACGCCGATGTCGGTGTGCGTCTACAATGCAGCATCTCCGGATCAGGCAATGCCATGGGGGCCAAACTCTCGATCTTCTTACTGAACAAAAACATACACCCCATATTGTCTTTTCAACATTATTGGTTTGGTTTTGGTGATACTGATTATTATCAAGTAAAAATGAGAGAAATTATGATGATGGTCTTTTTAGGGAGGGCTTAATTGGGAATTTTTGTTCATTTTAATTGGTATGTCAATTAATGAGTTGGTTTAATTTGGTGTTTCTTTGATTGTTTTTAATTACTTGTTTCTGAATGGTAGGAAAAAAAAATGGAGATTTTGTTGTAGGGGTTTAGAGTTCAATCTAGTGGTTATTAACTTGTGAACATATGACATTCTTTTTGTTTCACTTTTTAGTTGTGTCCTAAACCTAACCCATTTTATACTTTTTTTCTTTTTGTGTATACTTTTCCCTTTAAAAAAAAATACAAAAATTGCACTTTGAATTATGGGTTCTTGTCACACTTAAAAAAAAAAAAGACATTCATTTTCGTCGTTGAAGTAGTATTTTCGTCGTTCAACACGTTCAACAATGAAAAGAAAAATGTCGCATGCTTTGTTGTTGAATAAGTGTCACTACTGGGTGTTGCTCAATGAAAGGGAGCGCGTTGCAAAGTTTGGCGACCAAAATGGTTTTCGTTACTGTGGTGATGTAAATATTTATGTCGCTGCAGCGACGAAATTGTGTTGTTCCTTTTCACAAAAAGGAGGGGCGTGCCCTTCTTTTTGTTGAGCACCCAAAATGGGGCGACGAAAACCTTGTTCGTCGCTCGAATTTTCTTTTTGTTGCTTTTGGAGTGACGAAATTTTCCTTTCGTCGCCTATTTTGCGACGAAAATTAGTTTTGTCTCTAATTTTCGTCGCTAAACAGCAATATTCCTATAGTGTCATACGGTTTCCAAATTTACAATTTGAGTAATTATGGACACGTTTGACGACGTTCTTGTATTTTGTTTATCATTTTCAAAACTTTTAAGAAATCTAACTATTATTTTGTATCTAATTATATTTTTTGTTTCTCTTTTTTCGAGACATTCTAAAAATTGTATAGAAATTGTGGAAACAACAAAATTAAATTTCCTTCCTTGTTTCCATTTCTAATTTGTTCCAAAGTATAAATATAAAAATTATTTTATCATACTTGAATTTATGGGTCTTGAGGCTAGTCAATTCATTTTTTTCATATTAAAAATGAAGAAACATAAATAAGAAACAAAAATGTTACCAAATAGGTCTATATAATTTCGTTGTTGCCAGTAAATTTTACTTATATCTTCTGATTGCAATTTTATTTATAACATAAAGGTTATGAGTGCAATTAGAAGATTTAAATGCAATGATTTTCTTCAATTTAGGGGGGTTGCTTGTTCAAGTTAAAGATTTGAGTGTGCAAATTAGAACAATTCTATAAGTTAGGGTGATTTTTGCATTTTTATTTTACCTTTTCTTCATCAATTTTTTAACACTCGCTTATAATTTGAAAAATAGAAAAATGCAAAAATAATAATAATAATAATAATAATAAACTTTCATTTTTTTGTACTCTAAACTTAAGGTAATTGTCTTAAAGTGATTAATTATGTACTTATTTTAAGCATAGTTTAAAGTGATTAAGCATAGGTACGTAATACCTAGCAAGCATAAAAGTTCTTGTGTGACCAAACTCTTCTCTAATTTAGTATTACTCAAATGGCAATAGTTATTTCCAATTTGGTTATTCCATAATTGCTACTTAAATTTCCTTCATTTATAATTTTCAAATTATTCTCTGATTTCTAATTATTTTCCCTTGTTTAGATATACATTTGACATTTAAAAAAGAAAATTATATACCATCTTCATTAGAAAAGTTATGAAAGAGCTCTTTCTAAGTTCATGTTAATACTCAATCCATCTAATAAAAGAAAGAAAAAACAAGCTCCGCATAAAAAAAAGAATATTCTTACTTAGTTTCAAATTAAAAAAAGTTAATTAGATTGATTTGTTTATTAAATATATGGTAAACAAACTAATAAAAAAAGGGCGATTGTAACGTGTTAAATGATGAATAAACCACCACTCAACCCAAAAATTTAAGTTGATGGATTGAATAAATTCAATTCATTTATGATTATCTAACACTCCCCTCATTTGTGGGCACTCAACCCAAAAGCGCTCTCATACCATCTTAAAGATAAATAAACCACCACTCAACCCAAAAGCTTGAGCGGATAGGTTTGGTAAATTTAATTCATTTATGGATATCTAACACAACGAGTTGGTTTTGAGATAAAACCCCACCAATATTAATATAGTATCAGAGCCCAATAAGCTTAAACGAGCATGCGGTCCAAAAATGGAATCCGACCAAGATTGATGAGCCAAAAAAGCCACAATCTTGAAGGGGCATGTTAAGGATCCTACATTGAAAACAAAAATCTAACAATATAAACATGAGCTACTTCTCCCATTGTGAATTGGTTTTGAGATGAAATCTCATAAATACTAGTATGACGCAACCCACTACAAGAATATTTGTAACGATATATTTCCCGACCGAAAA
>NW_019104586.1:210565-226729 GCF_001995035.1 Momordica charantia
TTGTGATGCACAGTTCAAGCCTTGGGGATAAATGGCAAGGTCGAACGCCAAACCTCTGTAGATGAATGTCGGGCCTTGGGGATAAATGGCAAGGGTCGATACGATTCGAAGAGTTAGACTTGAAGGACTAACATAGTGTGATAGGCTAGGAGTTGCTTGGAGGCCAATGACCAATACGCCAATAGTTGAAAAGACATCGAGACCTTGGGTATAAATGGTCGAGGGTCGATGCACTAGTGTCGGGGCTCTGCGCATAAATGGTCAAGGGCCGACACTACCAACAGAATGGACTTGGAAAGCTTGGATGGATGAGATGAACTTAGAGTTGCTTGAAGTGCTAGGGTGCCATGTGGACTGTAGTTGATTTGTATATTATTGTGGTTAGCATCGGGTCTTATAGAGCACGTTTATGGTTGAATGTATAACGTCATTGTATAGCATGTCTATAGTTGTTCGCATACTGTAATGATAGAGCATGACGATGCATGTTTCCCTTATGTTTTGAGCATGACGATGTATGTTTTCTTTGTGGCTTTTGAGCGTGATGTTTGTGTGTGCTTGATGAGGGCTACTTACGGAGTATATTTCATATACTCACCCCCCTCTATAATTGCTGTTTTCAGGTGGAGAGTTCATTGGCGACCATGGTGATGACGTAAAGGAGACATGACAGGAGAGGACCATAGGCTGCATAGTGATATTTGCTTAGTTTAGGATTAGGTGGTTTTTGCATGATTGTTGCAAAATAAATGTTTGTTTCAAGTGAATTGAGGGGAGATCCCACCTATTGTTTAAACTTGACTCAGAATAAGTGTTTATTTTATTTTCTTCCATTCATTGAAAATGTTTAGTTGGAATAATGGATGTTGCCTTGGTGGTGTTGTCCCGGGGGACGCTTGGATGAAAGTTTATAGAAAGTTTATAGAATTGATGTTTTATTTTTATTTTTTGTTATAGTTTGATGTATCGAATTGAGTTGGAACTATGTTTCTATAACTTGTTCACAGGGAGTTGTCTATTTCGAATTTAAAAAATAATATTTGACAAGGGAAAATGAATAACGTTACCTAGAATAGTGTAAAATGTTCTGGGGCGTTACAAGCAATCTGCTGCTAGTCTGTCATGAGACTCTGATCTGTACAGGCTAGAAATTTCTTTTGACGTTGAAGGCAAGAATGAGGAAGATTTCATTGGAGAGAGATTCAAGGAAAAGAATCAATTCCAAAGGATCTCAAGCTATGTTGGGGTAGAGTATGGTTAGGCATTTGTCTCTTCCTCGACGAGAGTTTTTGGTAGGGTCGTTTCTAATTTTACAGTGTCACACTTGGAATTTTTATTACTGATTACTGTCGTATAATGCATTGATAAACAAGTTACAAAGATCAATTTTCTTAATGGATTGCAATAAGTAAACCAATAACTTCGTAAAATTTTTATATTCAATCCAACATGAATGTGTACAATTTCATACATATGATGAATGATATAAAAAATGTTCAGTAAAACGTTAATCAAACACATAAAGAAAGTATTCCAAAGATTCCCCCAAAATTTAACCTATATACACTATAACATTCAAACAAAATTTGACAAAATAGTTAAGTAAAAGATAATGGCTAAAGTAGATGCTGAAGCTGAAAGAGGAAGCAAAATCATGCAGGTATTGAAAATCCAAAACCTAAAATCATATATCAACAGCTTAACAAGAATCAGATTGTACTTTTCCCATGAACTCCAAAAGCTCATTGTTGGCTTCAGGAACACGTGTATATCATTAACATTTACTCAAGGAAAAAACTATCATTATTTTGTGTGTGATAGAGAGAGAGTCTATAATCAAGAATAATAAACATTCGTGGTGCGAACAGGTAATCAACAGTTGCAGCATAAAAATTAGGACATATATAAATTCATGCATATCAGATAAAAGATAAAAATGTACACGAGTATCATCCCCTGCTCCTCTATTAGAACTTGGTTCTTTTCTCGATTGTTCTTCAGAATGAACTAGGATATGTATAGGATATTATGTAGTATCTCCCAATGTTCAATATTATGGATAATGCTTCCACAGTGAAACAATAATTGATTGTGTTTTTCTTAATTAGTGAACGTAGGTTGATGAGCTAATCATCAAAATCGAAATTTGATCTCAATTCCAAAATTCCAAGATATTATTATATTTTATATAGTTTCACATTAAACTCTTGAAATCTTATTCTATCTTACCTGCCACAGCAGGACCTCTCCGGTTCTTCTTTGTTACATAATAACAAAGATAAATCATCAAATAACTTATATTTAAATATATGTTATATGTTATTGTATTTTAGGAGTAGTCTAAGATATTTTAGTAGAGGTCATGCTTATTTTGACATTTTTTTTGTTTGAGTTATATATTGGATGAATTAGTATTGAATTCTTATTGTCTATTGAGTTATGTATAAACAAGGAGGTTGTTGTTTACCACGACACGTATGTTGGGTAAGTACGCACATGTTTTTAAAGACTATTGAGATTTGTACATAGGTTGAGAAATGAGGAAAGATTGTTGGTTAGTCCGCTGAGCAAGCAACAAAATTTCTTTTATTAAATTATTAACCAAACAATGATGGCCATTGTCCGTCATTGAAAATATTTAATGAGGGACATATAATAACCAACATTATAGGCTACAATAACACTAGAATAGATGTCAAGCCACGACTGACATCATAATGATCGTCATTGTAGGAAACAATGGCGGTCACCTACAATGACAAGCAAGGCCCGTCATTAGTACTCGTCCGACATAAAAAGCTACAATAACACTCGAAATGATGTCGTTTCCTTTCAATAACGGGCAATGCCTGTCATTAAAGCTCGAATTTGTACTAGTGTCTTGTGGCACTACAAACATATCTGGCGGTTTTCCATTTCGGGTAGCGACAACGGCAGCGGCACAACCTCGAAGCCAAACATGAGGTTAGTTTTGAAACTTCGAGACAAAACCCACCTAAAATTAGTTGTCCTATATGAATATGTTGGGAAAATAGTTGGAGCCAAAACAATGAATGTAGTTGGCCAAGAAACTTGAACAAAAAGGCCCAAACCTAAAACTAAGTTTGCCATATATATACATATTGTGAAGCCTCCTTTGTTTGGTTTTTCGGGCCGAAGAGAAGAAAAATTGGGAGTGTGGTGGTAGTGGTTGGTTGGCAGAGAAGAGAAAAGAGGTTTGTAGAGCATTATCGGCAACCTGTTCTCTTGAGGTTAGTAAAGTTTTTCGTTCTGTATTTCTAAGTATCTATTGGTGTAGTGCTTAGAACCTAGTTGGTCATTGTTGTGACATCTAGAGAGAGCTTGTAGAGCGTTTGTGAGGTCCATTATATTTATCACAATATCATAGTAGAACCTGTTTTTGTCGCGACCCATAGTTGGGGTGAACTAGTTTAAATTCTCTGTGTCGTTTATGTGCTTTTCCCTATATCTCTTATTATTGTGTGTGGCTAAGTTTTCACTGACGAACTGTGGAAGGGGAAAATATTATTGGTAAGTAAATTTTCCTAACAAGTGGTATCTGAGCTGTAAGATTCAGCGTCATGGGATCCAATGGAAAGCCACATCACTACTTCAAGGGAGTTTTAAGATTTAACGGGAAAAATTTCAGGTTTTGGAAAAAGCAAGTGACGGATCTTCTTACATACAAGAAGATACACAAGACCTTGAAGAAACGACAGACTGAGATGACAGATAAAGATTGGGCAGAGATGGATGAACAGGTCGTAGCGATCATCAGGTTGTGCTTGTCAATGAATGTGGCAAGTCTCGTAGCAAATCAGAAAACTGTGATGGGATTGATGAAGGCACTGACGAACTGTGGAAGGAGAAAATATTATTGGTAAGTAAATTTTCCCAACAAGTGGTATCAGAGCAAGGTGTATCTCATCACAAGATACTTTAACATTCATATGGAGGAAGACACGTCGGTGAACTCCCACATCAATGAGGTCACTTAACTGATGTACCAATTGGAGTCGATGGAGATCACTTTCTCAGAGGAGGTGAAGGCTATAAAGTTGTTGTCTTCTTTATCTGACAGTTGGGAAACGATGAAGACGGCGGTGTCGAATTAGTTGGGGGACAAGAATCTGAAATTTTCAGATATCTGTGACACTGCAATTGCTGAGGAGATTCGCAGGAAAGGAAGTGGGAAGAATTCCGCATCCACTTCTGGAGGTGAGAACCATTTAGAGTCAGCATTGATAGCGTAGAGTAAAGGCAAAGGGAAGATGAGATATGGGAAACAGTAGGGACATAGCCAGAGGAATGGGAGCGGCGAGGTTAAATGTTTTTACTGCCATAAGAAGGGTCATTTCAAGAAACACTGCAGGAAGTTTAAAAAGGATCAGGAAAATGATGACATTCTAAATTACGTGTCAGTGGAAGTGTTAGCTTGTATTGAGGGTAACATAACACCTGTAGACTGGTCATTAGAGTGGATAGTGGACAGTGCAGCTTCGGTGCATGTATCTTCAGACAGGAGTTGGTTCACGTCCTTTACTGCAGGAAGTCATGGCGCGGTGAGGATGGGAAATAGGTGACTCTCCAAGATCAGAAGACTTTGGAATGTTCGTCTGAGGACTGACAGTGGGACCGAGTTAGTTTTGCATGGTGTCAGGTATGTACCCAGTTTCAGGATGAATTTGATATCAGCGGGAAAACTGGATGACGAAGGCTACAGAAGTGAGTTTGTAGAAAACAAATGGAAACTCATGAGGGGATCCGAGGTAGTGGTTGTTGGCCATAGAAAAGCTTCAATGTACGTGTTGAGGTTTAACGTTGCCAGAGGATCAGAGAGACAAGTTATGTACAGGGTTGCAGATAGTTAAGGGGGAGACTTGAAAGAACTAGTAGCATTGACAGTCAGGACAGATTAGGAGAATCTGCCATCGGTTCAAGTACAACATCTGGGAAGTAAAGAAAAGAGAAAGAGGAATAGCTCAGTAAGCCATTCAACAGACTGTCAGTTTCGAGCCCCAATTGTCAGACGGATTAGCGAGCTGATGAAGTCGCGTAGGCGAAAGAGTGCATTGAGAAAGACTACAGTTGGTGCTGAGGTCGAGGGTGGTGTCTCTAGAGTGGCAACAGACTTGGGTGGGAGTGCCAACTCATCAGATGGGAAATCTTTCTTCAGGAGTCGTTGGGTGCGAGTGAAGAAGGAAGCATCAGGAACCACTTAGGTGGGAGCACGTGACTATGTCTCTAACGTCTGGGAGACAAAACTACATAGGATTGCTCAGTTTCAGAGCAATCACAGATGGAGCCTTGGTTGGTACCAAGAAGATGTTAGAAGCTGTTGGTGCAGTGGGAGTTGAGCCTTGGTTGGTGCCAAGAGGATGTTGATCAGTTAGAATTTGTTGGTGCAGTAAAAACTAAGTTATGAGGGACAACTGTTGTTGCAGTGGGGGGCGATATTGTTGTTTTGTCTCCAAGTGGGAGATTGTTAGGAAAATAGTTTGAGCCAAAACAATGAATATAATTGGGCCTAGAAACTTGAACAAAAAGGCCCAAACCTAAAACCTAAGTTTGCCATATATATACATATTGTGAAGCATCCTTTGTTTGGTTTTACTGGCCAAAGAGAAGAAAAATTGGGAGTGCGGCGGCAGTGGTTCCTTGGTAGAGAAAGAGAAGAGAAAAGAGGTTTGTAGAGCATTGTCGGCAACCCGTTCTCTTGAGGTTAGTAAGGTTTTTCATTCTGTATTCCTAAGTATCTATTGGTGTAGTGCTTAGAAGCTAGTTGGTCATTGTTGTGACATCTAGAGAGAGCTTGTAGAGCGTTTGTGATGTCTATTGTATTTATCCGAATATCATAGTAGAACCTGTTGTCGCGGAAGACTGGACGTAGCCCATAGTTGGGGTGAACTTATAGTATAAATTCTCTATATCGTTTCTATGCTTTTACCTACATCTCTTATTATTGTGTGTGGCTTAGTTTTCACTGACGAACTGTGGAAGGGAAAAATATTTTTGGTAAGTAAATTTCCCAACAGAACATTTTCATTCGAATATTAAATATGTTATATTTAGGAGTGTTCTAAAAATTTGGTGATTGAGAAGGAAACAGAAACGTAATGTTCCTTTGGAAGAAGAAAAAACCCTAATCTATTTCTCTCTATCTCTTTAAGTAATCTTTTATTTTCTTCATAAATGTTGACGCCCAAGCAATACGAGCTCAGAAGTTTTAGGTCGTTCTCGGAGAGAATTGCCTACCTGGTTTGTGGATGGAGTGTCCCTTTATAGGCAGGCTGGGGGGAGACAGTGCCGTTAGTTTGTTACGACATGCGGTTATGCTTGTCGGGTCCTCCAGGTTGGTGGTCGGACTTGAGGTCGGAGTTCTCAAGTCGGTTTCACTTCCTCATCTTAGCTCGATAGTGAGTATTTGAATTCCGACGGTTCATCCGTAATCTGTATTATCCCCAGCTAAACATATGTTTACACATGTCGAGTTGATTTTTGACCACCAACAATAAACATGGGTTAAAAGTTGTTGAGCTTTGGTTCTATTGTCACACTATTGTATCTTGAGAAGAATTTAAAAACAATTCTTTTTCATAAGGCTTACAGGGTTGGATTGAAATTGGTCTTATAATGAACTTGTAGAGCTTCTTTCTATTCTGGACTTAAATAATTCACCTTTAGTAGCTTCTACATATGCATTCTTGATAAGAAAACAATAGCTAATTGGATCTAAGAACCCTTATGGTTATGCAAACCCCTAGATCACAAATGCTAAAACCTCCAAATCGAGATGATGTCAACCCAAGGAAGAAGTTAGAACGGATTTACCTTGATGATCAATATCAAGAGTAGAGAAAACTTGTTTCTAAACTCAAGATTCGAACCACTCCACAAGATAGCTTGATCAAGGCTACTTGAATGATTCTAGCATGAAAATCTAACATCCAAGAATTGCAAAGAAAAACAAGCTCTAGGTTTTTGAAGCAAAATAGCAACTTTCATTCAATCATAAAATCTTTCTTTCAAAGGAAAACAAGCTAGGCTATTTATAGCCTCCAAAACAACCCTAAAAGTAACCTAAAGGCATTTGGAAGGTTGTAACTCCCAATTACATGAGGGCCATAACATCCACTAGCTAAAATGTAACTTAAAACACATAAATGAAATGTTTAAAACTGAAAATATAATAAAAAGAGGTTTAAATCCGAGAATTGAAGTCTTGGTCACCCTTCAAAGTCTTTGTAACCTCCCAATTGTAAATGAAGTTTCACTTGAAGTAGTTTGAAGTGTAGTTCCATTAATTGATGGATGACTTGCAATAAATGAAGCTTGAGATGCACTTAAGTTCATTTAATGCAACTTAAGTTAATTTAATGCAAATTGAGTTCCTTGAATTGAACTTGGCTTTATTGAATGCAACTTAAGTTAAACTCCACTTCAATTTCAGCTCCTTTAAATAAACATAGAGTTCATTTAATGCAACGCCTTCCTTAAGCTCTACTTGGAAGATATTGACTTGAAAAGTTTCATCTCTTTCTTGATCATCCCTAGTCGAGCTCACCAAGTATTGAACATGAGAAAGTAAAGCTTGTTGTAGCTTCTTGGCTCTTGATCTCGTTATGGGTCCTTGAGGCATGACAATGGTGCTTCCTTGGTTCAGATCATCCTCCCTCTCTTGAGAAGGATTCGTCCTCGAATCATAGCCATCACCTACATCAAAAGGACTCAAATCAGCAACATTAAAGGTCGCACTAACACCATACTCACCTGGTAAATCAATTTTATAAGCATTGTCGTTGATGCGCTCGAGAACTTGAAATGGACCATCTCCTCTAGGATTGAGCTTAGAATGTCGTTGGACGGGAAATCTCTCCTTTCGAAGTGCACCCACACCCAATCTCCCGGGTTGAATATAAGATGCCTTCGTCCCTTATTAATTCTGGAAGCAATATTGGCATTTTGCTTCTCAATACTCTCCTTGACCTCCTTGTGTAGCTTATGAACGTATTCAACCTTAGCATTAGCATCAAAATTCACAAATTCAGTAGGTGGCAAAGGTAGCAAATCAAGAGGTGTTATAGGATTAAAGCCATAAACAATTTCAAAAGGAGTGCACTTAGTAGTATTATGGACAGCCCTATTGTAAGCAAATTAAACAAATGACAAACAATCCTCCCAAGATTTGATATTTTTATCAATAACAGCCCTAAGCATAGTAATCAATGTTCTATTTACTACCTCAGTTTGACCATCCGTTTGAGGGTGACATGTAGTAGAATAGACTAGCTTAGTACCTAACTTTCCCCATAAGACACACCAATAATGACTCAAGAATTTTACATCCCGATCACTAACAATGTTGTAAAGAATGCCATGCAATCGAACAATCTCTTTAAAGAACAAATCCGCAATGTATTTAGCATCATCAATTTTGTGACATGGAATGAAATGAGCCATTTTACTAAATCTGTCAACAACCACAAATATACTATCTCTACCTTTCCTAGTCCTTGGTAAACCTAAGACAAAGTCCATTGATATATCCAACCAAGGAGCAATTGGAAAGGACAAAGGAGAATATAAGCCATGCGGTTTAAGTCTAGATTTAGCTTGCCTACATGAAATGCAATGCTTACAAACTTTATGAATGCCATGTCTCATCCTAGGCCAATAAAAATGTTCAAAAAGCATGTCACATGCTTTTGCTACTCCAAAATGCCCCATTAATCCTCTTCCATGAGCTTCTTTAACAAGCAATTCACGAATAGAGCAATTTGGAATGCACAACTTACCTTTCTTAAAAAGAAATCCATCAAACAAATTGTACCCATCCAAAACAGTACCATTTTCAAGAGAATAAAAAATAGAACCAAAAGAAGGATCATCATGGTACAAGGTTTTAATATGCTCAAATCCAAGTAGTTTAGTATTCAAAGTGTTAAAAAGAGCATACCTTCGAGACAAAGCATCAGCAACTACATTCTCTTTACCTTGTTTATACTTAATGACATAAGGAAATGTCTTAATGAACTCCATCCACTTAGCATGGCGACGATTGAGCTTATCTTGACCTCTCAAGTGTTTTAAACTTTCATGATCAGTATAGATAACAAACTTTTTAGGCCAAAGATAATGTTGCCATGTTTGTAATGCACGAACCAAAGCATAAAGTTCTTTGTCATAAGTGGGATACTTCAAAGAAGCACCATTCAACTTCTCACTAAAGAACATTAAAGGTCTTTGATTTTGCATTTAAACAACACTTATACCTACCCCACTAACATCACATTCAATTTCAAAAGTTAAGTCAAAATTAGGTAATGCAAGTAGTGGAGCGGAACTCCATTTTTCTTTCAAAGTGGTAAAAGCACGTTCTTGGTCCGCTCCTCACACAAAAGTAACATTTTTTTTAACAAGTTCATTTAAAGGTGAAGCAATTGTACTAAAGTCTTTTATAAATCTACGATAGAAACCCGCAAGTCCATGAAAACTTCTTACCTCACTTACACTTTTAGGTGTAGGCCAATCCCTTATAGCCTTTACCTTTTCCTCATCAACCTCAACACCTTTAGATGAAACTACAAAATCAAGAAAGTTAACTTTTGCCATACAAAAGCTACATTTCTTTAAGTTTGCATACAAACACTCATTTTTTAAAGTAGTCAAAACATAACGTACATGTTCAACATGCTCATTTAATAACTTAGAATAAAAAAGAATATCATCAAAATATACAACCACAAACTTCCCTAAGTATTCACGCAAGACATGATTCATTAACCTCATGAATGTACTAGGTGCATTAGTCAATCCAAAAGGCATAACTAACCATTCATAAAGACCATACTTAGTTTTGAAAGCAGTTTTCCATTCATCCCCAATATGCATGCTAATTTGATGATAACCCGATTTCAAATCAATCTTAGTAAAAAGACTACATYCATGCAACTCATCAAGCATATCATCTAATCTAGGAATTGGATGCCTATACTTAATAGTTATCTTGTTTATAGCCCTAMAATCAACACACATAYRYCATGACCCATCTTTCTTAGGTACAAGAATAACCGGAACAGAACATGSACTCAAACTCTCRCRTACATACSCTTTGGCAAGGAGGTCATTYACTTGCCTTTGTATCTCTTYGGCCTCGCTAGGATTAGTCCTATACGCCGGACGGTTTGGAATGGTTGCTCYCGGAATGAAGTCAATCTTGTGMTCGATCYCSCTAAGTGGTGGCAATCCACTTGGCATCTCCTCGGGAAATAATTCCTYAAATTCCTGCAAAAGGGCAACAAAAACACTAGGCAAAGAAGGGTTAAGCTCGTTAGTAAGGAAACAAGATCCTTTGTACATAAGTACAAGGATATTTCGTTTTGCAATCAAAGCATTCCTAACCTCACCCATTCTAGCACACAAGCTCACACATTTGGCTTTTCTCTCATTTTTCTCACTAGGTCGATTGCTACTCTCTTGCTTTTCACTCAAACTCTTTTTTTCTCTTAATTCTTTTTCTTTCATTTCTTTTGCTTTTTCATCGACCTCTTGCCTTTTCGTTTCAAGTTTACATTGATCAACATATACATCTTTTGGAGACAAAGCTACAAGAGTAGTTTTTCTACCATTATAAGTAAAATAATAACGATTATCATATCCATCATACATTACCCGACGATCAGATTGCCATGGTCTCCCTAACAAAATATCTCCGGCATGCATTGAGACAACATCACACAAAACATTATTAGCATACTTTCCAATGGTAAAAGAAACAAGAAATTGCTTATTCACCCTTACCTCCCCACAATCACTTAACCATTGAAGCTTATACGGTCTAGGATGTGGTGTAGTCTCTAAATTAAGTCTTTTGACCAGAATTGAACTCACAACATTGGTGCAACTACTGCTGTCGATCACTATACTACAAGGTACAGATTGAACAAGGCACCTAGTGTGAAATAAATTCTCTCTTTGATCTAAGCTATCCTCCTTTAACTTGGGTGCTTAAAGCTCTCCTAGTGACTAAGGACATATGTGTAGGGTCCTCTTCACTATACTCCTCACTATCACAATAATCATTTTCTTTCTCTATTACCTCATCTTCCTCCTCATCGTCCGTCACTAACTCTCCCTCTCTAAGGACCATAGTTCTCCTATTAGGGCAATCTCTACTATAGTGACCAACCCCTTGACATTTCCAACACTTAATATCTCTATTTATTTCTTTAGTCTCATCAACCTTTTCTTTCCCTTTATAAGAAGTCTCTCCTTTATCTTTAGATTTCTCACTTAACTCTCGGGTCTTAGACTTATATTCAGCATGCTTACTATCCCTTTCCATGTAGAAGTACTTGAAGAAGGTTTAGTAGAATACCTTTGAGACTTTCGTTGGAGTTGCTTCTCGATCTTTATGGCAATATGCAACATCTCCTCAATGTTAAAGTAAGGTTGTAGATCAACCATATCAGCAATCTTCTTGTTTAAGCCATTCAGAAATCGTGCCATGAGATTCTCCATATCCTCTTCAAGATCAAGTCGATCCATCAACAAATTCATCTCCTTGTAATAGTCCTCCACAGACTTGCTACCTTGTCTCAACACTTGTAGTTGTTGCGTCGTGTCCTTTTGGAAATGTCTAGGACCAAACCGCCTTGTCATCAACTCCTTGAATTCATACCATGAATCGATTGGCGCCTCAAGATTTCGTCTCCTACTTGACATCAATTTGTCCCACCATGTTATTGCATAATCTTTAAATTGAGCAATACATAGTTTTACTTTCTTTTCTTTGCTAAAATTGTGGCAGTCAAATACGTACTCCACTTCCTTCTCCCATTGAATGTAAGCCTCTGGATCAGTCTTACCATAGAACTTTGGAAGCTTCAATTTGATATTTCTCAAGTTTTGGTCAACTTGAGCATCCTCCCGTGGAGCTCTCTGTTGGAGATTATGGTAACCTCTTCCTCGGCCTCGGCCTCGATCTAAGCCATGACCAACATGTCTCTCTCCCCATCTTGGAGCCGCCAAGACGATAACTTGATCGTCCTCCCAATGATCAGATCCATCACCTTCATAATCATCCTCATCTACAACACGTGGTGGTGGAATTCTCTCCGGAGCTTGGTTTTGATCCTCCAACATTCCTATCCATTTTGTCAAAGCCTCCATGCCACGAATCAATCGTTCCATAGTTCCTTCTAGTGCCTCTCTCATTCGGGCATCGAGAATGGTATTATCTTCAGGATTGGACATGCTACAAAACAAGTTAAAGTAATAAGAAATGGACCTCACAAGCACTCCCTCACGTGTTTCCACTCATTAATGAATTTCACTCGTGTTTAACACTCAAACAATGAATCACTCCCTCACAAACGCTCAATCTCACCCTCTCAACAAAGTACACTCCAGTATTGAAAAGTAAGCCGATGAGAAAGACTGCAACTCAAGTGATTAGATAAGACACACAAAGAAAACACTCAAATAACTTGATATAGGAGTAAATTCAAAACTCAAATCAGAAACAAGCTTAAGAAAGAACATGATCAGAATAATTAAGATGGAACAAGATGAAAATGTAAAAGACCAGAAAATGTAACTCTTGAACAATTAAGGCTACATTTTAATTCAGCCTTTTATAACAGATATGAGTTACACAAGAAAAATATCATGAGCATTTGAACAACAAATTGTTGGAAATTAATTGAGAAAATTGTAAGGAGGTAAGAAACCATGACAAAATAAATTATAAAGTTCTCACTTGTGGAAGCTCATATTCTCTTGATCATCCCTAGCCGAGCTCACCAAGTATTGAACATGAGAAAGTAAAGCTTGTTGTAGCTTCTTGGCTCTTGATCTCGTTATGGGTCCTTGAGGCATGACAATGGTGCTTCCTTGGTTCACATCAATTCTAATTTCTCCTTTGAGGATGACCATTTCAATTGTGGGAGAAAACTTTGATTTGTAGTCAAAATATATCAAAGGAGGTAAGAAACCATGACAAAATAAATTATAAAGTTCTCACTTGTGGAAGCTCATCTTCTTTGTATTCTAAATGGAGACTAAGTTGAATCAAACATCACACTTTTCGACTACAACAAATCTTAGTTTTAATGTCGGACAAAAAAAAAACACGGAGGAAATGATGTCGGACAAAAAAAACAAGGAGGAAACCATGTCGGACAAGGTAAAAAATGCGCCAATTTTTTTTTATTATTTTTTAAAGTATCCATGTCGGGCCTAGCCTGCCATTGTAAGTTTAGTTTTAATGGCGGGCCAGGCCCGACATGGATAATGTGTGATTTTAACCCTAACTTCAAAATTTCTTTTTACACTCGATATTTTTTTGCCTCCCACCTCCCTTTGCCGCACGCGAAACTCTCTCTACCATCATTGTGAACCCAGCTCTATTGCTGTGGAAGGCCAACGAAGAACCACGTACGGCGGCGCGAGCGACGGTCCAGCAGTGAGGAGTGATTTTTCGGCAGCGGTGAGCTACGATTCTGCGGTAGACGGCGACAACGAGCGAATATATTAGGCAGCGGCAACAACATCGAAGGTTCCGTTCTTCCTTCTCTTATCTTCCCTAATATTTGCTCGTTTTCATCTCCTTCTAGTTTGGTAACTTCTCATTTTCTTCTGGGTTGAGTTTGGGTTATTTTATCTATAACTTCTAGTTTTTTTCTCTTTCTCTGTTGTGCCCTTTTTCACGAATGAAAAAAAAAATCGATTGAGTTTAGATGAGAAGGGAAGGGAATGGGATAATCTTGTTTATTGGACCGAGAAGAAGACCCATTTCACACACATTCCATTAATCTTGTTCACACACATTCCATTAATCTTGTTCACACACATTCCATTAATCTTGTTTGTTTGTTGGTAACGCAGATGGAGTATGAGAGAAAAAAAAACTTTTAGATTTGGCTAAAGTGTGAAAGTTGTATAAGAAAAGATGGTTCTTTTACTTTCTCTCTCCTTCTGTATGTTATGTTTAGTTTTGCTGTGAACCCACCAATACGAAAAAGAGAAAGGAGGAAGCTGGTAGATGTATAAGGCGGGGGAAAGAGAAATTTTAGGATTTTTCTCAAGATTTTAATTTTGCCCCTCCCTGCTACTTTCATCTTAAAAAATGAGAGAGAGACTTATAGAGGGATTTTGAAAGAAGGGTATTAACGATAGGTGTGCACTTGTAAAAATTTGGGTTCTCGTAACGTGACGCTTTCGGGTAAGCCTACCAAAAACTAAAAACTCCTCTGTCAGCTGCTGTTGTTAAACAAAAAAGAAAAAGAAGAATGTGTAGCAAATGTATTCTCTATTTTCATATGATTAAAATTTTTCTCTACTCCCATCATTCAAAGAATGAATTGGCAACCTCCAACATATTTTTGAAGTGTGGCTATAGGTGTGAAATGTATAATAACCAAAAGAACAGGCAGCAAGTCCAATGGAAGAAAAAGAAGAGAGAAATGTTTTTTTTTTCTGGGAAATAACTGTAAGCTAGCAAACCCAAAACTATTGGGAGTGTAACTACGAGAGAGTTGGAGAACTTATGAATTTTGTTAAAGCATCATGCTCACCTAACTTTTCACGAATTTAATTAATTTGATACACTCTGTTTCTTTCATAACCTTCCATGTTTACTAACTACCACTTTACACACCCCACTTTATCAATCTTTTGTTTCTTAATCATTTCTATTTTGCTTCTTAAGAGCCCGACAAAGTACACAAGCTTAACCATTGTTTTTTTTTTCTAGATTAAACTTTCATAAATTTAGTACTGGATAAGTCGTGGATGACAAAAAATACTTTGATGTTGCCACTAAAGAATGTGTCTCTCGAATTGTAAGTTTCTATGTTTTTTATTTCAATGAGATTTAGAAAGTGGGATGTTTAGATGATAATATGATGATAAATATTTGTGATAGGATGAGTTGGCTACAATACACAAGGGCGAAGATGTTTTAACTGAAGCATTAGGCACCCCTGAACATAGAGGTCGTGTGAGGGGATTGTGAGTTTGTTTCACTATCCCTATATTTTAATGTTGCCAGAAGGAAGTCAGATTTGGGATTGCAACCTCTAAGACCAAGCCGAATTGAAGAATCATAGCTCACAACCAAAAAAATCCACAACTAAAGTCAGTAATGTCTCAAAGAAAAAGGAGAAAGGGAAGGAAGTTGTCAATGAACCTACTAAAGTTTTTATCCCGGATGAACAACCAACAATGGTAACTAATTTATTTTAGTTTTGACACTTACTATTTTTGGGCACGACACTTAGCTTTTTTGTGCATAACATTTAACATTTTGCTTTTAAATTTTCTAAGGGAAAACCGTGTCATCTGGCTATTGGATCAGTGGAGAACATTGTTGCAGTTGGCACAATATTTGATAATGACGTTCAAAGTCCAACAATTCATGGAGTGCCATTGGTAGCTTCGTGGCATGACCTCGTCGACTAGTAATTTTAAATGAGGAGAAAAAGGTATGTTTCTAACTTGAGTGAAGTTTTAACTTTTCATTTGTTAAATGTTGTTTGTAATTTTATTTGTCAATGGTTCCTTATCCTCGAACATCCAAGCCAAGAACACAATCATCTGAACATATTGATGTCCACATGACTATTAAACTCCTAAATCAATATGTCGTGCGTTCAATTAACAACAAGGATGTAATTGAATTCAATATCAGTGATTACATATTTGGAAGGGAGAAGATCATTAGTCTAACACGTGATAACATCATGCAATACTGCGAGATGATTGAAATAGGCTATATGTGTGTACTCACGTACATCGCGTAAGTATATTAAATCTATTTCATATCTTAACTTCGCTAACTATGAAGTTTAATGTTTTACAATTATATGTTTAGGTATCTTTGGAATGAATGTGAAGAGGAGACACATAAGAAGTTTTTGGTGGTTGACCCGGACAAAATTGTACCACAAATGGTGTCTCAAGAAACTTGTTCTAGATCTAGCCAATAGGTTAGACATGACTAACTTGGAACTAGGGGTGTAAACGGCTCGATTCGGTCGTGTTTATCGCAGAACCGAAAGTCGAACCGAACAATATAGAATAAATAATAAAAAACCGAGCCGACCGATAATTTGTTCGAAAACCGCACCAAACCGGTGAAAGAACCGTTGGGTTCGTCGGTTC